>OZ019968.1:4425929-4438429 GCA_963970395.1 Ephialtes manifestator | reverse complement strand
TTTATGTCCGTAATGGTAAGAGCATTCTTTGCAATATAAGGCGTCGCACGTTCGTCCTAGAAATGCATTTGATTTTCATGAATAATAATTCAACCCTTAATCACAATTGACAAGGACTTATAAAAACATCATTTTTTTTCGTACGGTTTAATTGATACTTGGGATTTATCGGGGCCGTTGATTGCAAATGTGTACGTAAACTTGAATGATTTCAAAATGGCGGAACCATTTTGGCGGGCAGAAATTCAAAATCGTTGGGAAATAAGTTCTTTGATTTTAATGAAACTCAATTATTAATTTTTTCGAAATGAAGTGACGCTTTGTATTGTGATCCACCATTTTGTATTTCAGAATCAGATGTTCCATCAGCGGTTTAAAAAAAATCCCAATACTGAGCTTTATTCCAATCAAAGAACTTTTTGCATTATTGGCCGCCATTTTTTTTTGAATCTTCGATTCAAATTCGTCATCAGCGATTTCAGAAAACCTGCGTCCTTAATTTTATCTAAATCAAAATACTTTTCGCATTTCGTTCGGCCATATTGAAACCGCCATTTTCAGATTTTGACTTTTTAAATTAATTAAAATTAAATTTAAAAATGCAACGACTAATTACCCGTGGTATTATAATTCCGCCGATTTTTAGCCGAACAATAGGACTAGGTATTTGTCGATACATCATATCCACAGCATTTATGTGTGCTATTAATTCCTGAACCGATGTTTCGACGTTTTTATCTTCCCTAAAAAAATCTTAGCATTTTCGTACATGTGCTCGTTTTTTGTAAATTCTGATATTATTTTATTCACTTACGATATCACCGTGTAATCCGGAGAAATAAGTAGCTTTGGATAAACTATGTTTGGAGGAATAAAGTCATCTGCATTTTGTCGTCTTTTTCTGTGCAGATCAAGATCAGGAAGATTCGAATTTTGTGCTAGTTACAACAATATACATATTGTTAGTTCACTTTTTTTTTTACCGATTTTTAAAGACCTACCACCACTGCGACGTCGAAAATATTCCAGCGGAACTTCTGGGATCTTAAAAATTACAAGAAATAGCGATGAATTCTTATTCTGATCGTCTGTTGAATTCGTAGATCTTCTTTTAACAGAGTTTTTGTCTGAAACGTGATAGTATCCTTCTGAGTATCTTTGAGGCACAGATCTTACGCCAAAGTCTTGTTTAAGTACACCCGACTGAAAATACACGTGATTAATTAAAATTTGCTGTAATCCATGATAAGCTCTTTAAACCGATTGTAACCGATTTTTGACCGATTTTAAATCGATTATTAATCGATTTTTAACCACTTCCAACCTATTTTTAACCGATTTATACCGATTTTTAGCCACTTCCAACCGATTTTTAACCGATTTCATCCGATGTCAACCGATTTTAACCAATTTCATCCGATTTCAACCGATTTCAACCGATTTCAAACGATTTCAAACGATTTTAAACGATTTGAACCGATTTCAACTTATTCTAACCGATTTTTAAACGATCTTTGTTCTGAGTCTTGATTAGCTCTGGTTTCACCGACTTTATCCGACCTTTAAATCGAATTAAAAAAGAATAATCTGTCTGGTGAATTAACACATCTTAACCGATTTGTTTGTGGTTTCAACCGATTTTAACCGAATTTTTTTTTTACATAAATCGAGACTTATCTTTCTTCAGATAAAAAGCTGGTTAATTTCAGGTATTTTCGGTTACAGCTTCGGTGACAAAGCTTGCCAGGGATACAATAATAAAAATATTACCAACCATAGTTATTTGTCCTTCCGAGTTCGAAAATTTCGTTATCGCTGAACAATCCTTGAGATTTTGAAAGAAATCTATATTTCCGATACGGTCAAAGATCTTTAAACGACAAAAACATGGTTTTTAAAACATCAATTGTGTGCACCATCATTTTATTTGTCCTAAAATGTATGTTTTAATATTTACAACAAACGTGCCATTGTCGTCACTGAAATCGTAGTAGTATTGGCAACTATTAACTGCATCAACTATCAATTTTTAGTTCAGATTACTATTTTTATTGCAACGAACTTTAATTAGTTGTAAATATTAATTAATTGATACGACTAAAAAAACCGTAGTAAAATTACAAATTTTTATATTAAATTTCCTGATTTTCATAGAACTTAGTAGAATGTATTGTAATTTTACATCTCACTTGTATATTAAATTGAATATACCAGTTTCTGTAATAGAACTTCCTTTACTAGTAATAGAAATTTACAATAAATATTTTTATCAGTGTATTAAAATACCAAAGCCTTATTTTTCAAAAATACTTATTTGATAGTATAATTACATCTGGTTTCGGAGTATATGTAATATTTTGATGGGCATGCGCATTGTATTTAGCGAACCATATGCCAGTTGTGGACGGTGAAACAAGTTCATGGTCTTCAACAAAAGTCAAAATTGCGGTCGTAGAAACACCGAAATAATTGAACGTTATTTTTAAGGGTTCTTGCGTTGCTCTCTTCGATCTTGATGATTGTATTAATTCGACCACCTCGAACTCCGGAACTGAATCCATTAAATAATTCATTGTTTATTTGTTTCTTTATAATATTTATGGTAATTTCTTACCTGAGCCATCTTCAGTTCCAAAAAAAGATTTCCTCTCTTCGAGGCTCATGTTTTTAAAAATGTCCTCATTGTTCACGATTGCATTGCACAATCCAATAAATATTTTTATGCAAAACAAGATTTTTAGTTGATTAAGCCGGAACATTCTGCGAGCTTAAAAAAATACACTGCACACTATACACTTCGATAGATGGGTACGAATACCTCAACCACGTTCCGCATTGCGAAACAGGATATAAAAGATATTAACGTTCATGGACGTACGACAATTAATGTTATCGCCCGAAACAAACCGTATGTGTGAAGAAATCTAAGGCAAGAACATTAGCATTAGTAATTTTTCCGATTCCTAAAAAAACTGTGAAATAAAGTGTAAACAACCAATTATTAGACCACGCATCAGGTGTTGTAGGCATTCGCCGCGACTTACAAATATGGTCAATAATTTTAAATAGTTCCAGATGAACAAATTGATGCATTTATTTTTTTCTTTTTCATAGAGGAAGCTTCGAGTTCGTGCATTTTCTGTTTTTTCATATTTTCATATCAGAACATCCAAAATGGTCTGAAACATTGAGAAAATTAATTTAGAAAAGTTTTCCTGATACGATCGGGCAATACGTCGTTTCTACAGAACCCGATTCTACACATCACCGACTCAACACCACCGACTCTACACAACGGCAATTCGACACATGACTCGGTTGAACACAACAGCAACTGTACACATCACCAACTCGACACATCATCAACTCGACACATGCCTCAATTCGACACAACCCCAATTCTACACAGCCCCGATTCTACACAGTCACAACTGTCACGAGCCAAATGCACAACGGCAACACTCTACACAGCTCCGATTCTACACAGGCACAACTGTCACGAGCCAAATGCACAACGGCAATACTCTACACAGCTCCGATTCTACACAGGCACAACTGTCACGAGCTAAATTGACCAAAGCCCCGATTCAACACATCACCGATTCTACATCGTCAGCAACTCACATCCAATCAATGTATGTCGTTCGAGTATTCCAACTCATCGGCGCACTATGATTGGATGTGAGTTGGTGACGGTGTAGAATCGGTGATGTGTTGAATCGGGACTTTGGTGAATTTAGCTCGTGGCAGCTGTGCCTGTGTAGAATCGGGGCTGTGTAGAGTATTGCCGTTGTGAGTTTAGCTCGTGACATTTGTGCCTGTGTAGAATCAGGGCTGTGTAGAGTATTGCCGTTGTGCATTTGGCTCATGACAATTGTGACTGTGTAGAATCGGGGCTGTGTAGAATTGGGGTTGTGTTCAATCGAGGAATGTGTCGAATTGCCGTTGTGTAGAGTCGGTGATGTGTAGAATCGGGTTCTGTAGAAACGACGTATTGCCTACGATCGTAGATCTTGAACAGACGAAACCATTATTAAAAAACGCAATATTAATTAGCTAACTAAACTACAAAACAGTCACGTTAATTGTCAATTGTCACACCAACAGTTGTCAGCGTTACCGTCTATAAAAAAATACATATCTATTAATAAAAGTATTCAAAACACTTTCTCGAAAAAATAAAGAAAACAAAATATTATTCCTACGAAATATTCTCGGTCACTAAAACATGATAATTAGCTTTCGTTATTGATAATTATTGCAAAAGCGTAAATAGTTTGAAAAATATTTTGAGAAGTTCGCCGTAGACTCTCAACTATCGAATATCATATTTGACAGATGCAAATACTATTCGAGGGTTATCTTATTTAAATAAGATATGTTCAAGAACAGAATAAATATCACATCACATATGGGTTAAATAACCAAACAGATTGAGTTAGGAATTAAAGAGAAAGAAAGAGAAAGAAAGAAAGAGGGTTATAGCTCTGTCTATGATTTACTTTTATTAGTTGTAACGTTGACACCTAAACATTGAAGGATGTAAGGAAAAACAGATAGGACTAGTGCAACAATATTATTTTTCAAATTATTTTATTGAGTAATACGAGCCATGTCGGATGAAACTTCCAATTGCGATTAACATTTTTTTTTCCTTTCTGGCTCATACATCCTGGAAAAAATGAATTTTTCGACGAGCGTTAAACGGTCACCCACCTCTGATTTATACAGCGCTAAAAAAAAGCATGAAGTCAAATTAAATTTTAATTTAATTAACTTCCTTCTGGTATCAGGAAGAAATTCATAAACTAATTGCTTCCTGGTATCAGGAAGCAATTCAGATACTAATTACTTCTTTGTATTAGGAAGAAATCAATAATTACTTGAGTAAGCCGAGATTTCTTTAAATAAGAATTTCACACTTTGGGACGTGATTTTTTTTTGTACTTAAATGTAGCTTGGAATTTTTTGATTACTTACTTTCCCCTTAATACCCCCTTCATCGCCCAAAGAACCTTCCATCGGTTTCACACCTATATAGAAGCAAGATCTTCCCTTCCGGCAGCCAATTTCGCCACATGTGGCTATCGATTTCTGTTGAGTAGAAAAATAATTTATCCGTTGACGAATTTAAAGAACGCTTAATTTGTAGAGAACAATAAACTTACAACACAGATACCATCTGCATCTTTCATCCGATTGCGGCATTGTCCGGTGGGCGACAACCAAGCCCCTTGCATACTTTTCATCGCATCAGGCACTTCATTCGGTCGAGAATGCATACACGAAGCTTCCGAAAATCTGTATAAAATATAGGAATTCTTTAAAAAACGTAAATTCAAAAGGAATTTTCTTTATCACATAGCAACATTATAAATGAGTAATTCTACCCGAGTAATTCTACACGTTTCGGTAAATCTCTAGATGCAACAAACTCGACACGTATCCGTTGTATAAATGGCAAAATGGTTCATGGCTTCGATCGTGTAGAACTATGCTGTGCACAAGTTCGACCGTGTAAAACTATGCTATGCACAACTTCGACCGTGTTTAACTATGCTGTGCACAAGTTCGACCGTGTAAAACTATGCTATGCACAACTTCGACCGTGTTTAACTGTGCTCTGCACAACTTCGAGTGTGTAGAACTATGCTGTGCACTACTTAGACAGTGTATAGTCTGCATAACTTCGACCATGTAAAACTATGCTGTGCACAAATTCGGCCGTGTAGAACTATGCTGTGCAAAACTTGGACTGTGTAAAACCATGTTATCCACAACTTCGACCGTGTAAAACTGTGCTTTGCACAACTTACACTGTGAAGAACTATGCTTTGCACAATGCCGACCACGTAGAACTATACTGTGCATAACTTTGGCTGTGTAGAACTATGCTGTGCACAACTTCGACCATGTTGATCTATGCTGTGCACAAGTTCGACCGTGTAAAACTATGTTATGCACAACTTCGACCGTGTTTAACTATGCTCTGCACATCTTCGAGCGTGTAGAACTATGCTGTGCACTACTTAGACAGTGTAGAACTATGGTGTGCATAACTTCGAGCGTGTAGAACTATGATGTGCACTACTTAGACAGTGTAGAACTATGGTGTGCATAACTTCGACCGTGTAGAACTATGGTGTGCATAACTTCGACCGTGTAGTACTATGCTGTGCACAAATTCGACCGTGTAGAACTATGCTGTACAAATCTTGGACTGTGTAAAACTATGTTGTCCACAACTTCGACCGCGTAAAACTGTGCTTTGCACAACTTACACTGTGTAGAACTATGCTTTGCACAATGCCGACCACGTAGAACTATACTGTGCATAACTTTGGCTGTGTAGAACTATGCTGTGCACAACTTTGACCATGTTGATCTATGCTGTGCACAAGTTCGACCGTGTAAAACTATGCTATGCACAACTTCGACCGTGTTTAACTATGCTCTGCACATCTTCGAGCGTGTAGAACTATGCTGTGCACTACTTAGACAGTGTAGAACTATGGTGTGCATAACTTCGAGCGTGTAGAACTATGCTGTGCACTACTTAGACAGTGTAGAACTATGGTGTGCATAACTTCGACCGTGTAGAACTATGGTGTGCATAACTTCGACCGTGTAGTACTATGCTGTGCACAAATTCGACCGTGTAGAACTATGCTGTGCAAATCTTGGACTGTGTAAAACTATGTTGTTCACAACTTCGACCGCGTGAAACTGTGCTTTGCACAACTTACACTGTGTAGGACTATACTTTGCACAATTCCCACCATGTAGAACTATGCTGTGCATAATTTTGGCTGTGTAGAGCTGTGCTGTGCATAACTTTGATTGTGTAGAACTATGCTGTGCACAACTTCGACCGTGTAGACCTATGCTGTGTACAACTTCGGCCGTGTAGAACTATGTTGTGCACAACGTCAACCGTGTCGAACTATGCTGTGCACAACTTCGGCCGTGTAGAACTATGTTGTGCACAATTTCGACCGTGTTTAACTATGCTTTGCACAACTTCGACTGTGTAGAACTATGCTGTGTTTAACTTCGACCGTGTAGAAGTGTGTTGTGCATAACTTTGACCGTGTAGAACTATGCTTTGCACAATAATTTACCTGAGAAATCTATCGAAGGCCTGGAGGCTGCATATGGACCACTTAAGGCTACGACCCTTATTAACGTCCGGAACCATTGTAAGGCCCTCGTTACTATAACATGCAGATGCCGTTCCATCATCGTGCTGTGCGTTGAATCTATTAATGAGTTATTGAATCCATTAGTATCAAAAAACGATACAAATCATGTAATACAAATCATCTTTTACTCGCAAGATGACATATATATGCAAGTGCCAAATAATTACACGTGGCCAAGCTCATGTGCCATGGCAAGAACGCCACCAAAACCTTTGACATAGTTTACTATTGCCCGACCCGTTCCGCAGACACTTCCGGTTACGGCTAGCCCTACAGGAAAATTTAAAAAAATGTAATGTTACCATAAAAAAATTTGTTTATAGGTTATGATTTGTAACTTTAATTGTGAGTCACCCGATAGTGATGGCAACGTTCTTCCCGCTGAATCAAGCATGTACATGGAAATTCTGTGAAATAAAATTATAGATTCGATGAACTATTTGTTTCAGTCATTAGCTATTAGTTATTAATCATTTCTAGACTTACGTGGTCATCATAATAACTGCGCTGTAGGTCTCGAATTCAAATCTATATTTCTCGTGATTAAAATACTCTTTCGACAAATCCAGCGCATTTTCTGCATTTAACTTCGTAGCTGTGACAGTATTCTGTACAATATAAGGTGTCGCACGTTCATCCTGGAAATGTATTTAACTGTCATGATAAATTATTAGACCCTTAAGAATACCCATTGAAGAATAATTTTTTCTCGCGGTTAATTTCTCTGAAAATTGATAACTGATGATTTGGGAGGTCGTTGAACCCAAGATTTTAATAGTAGTAGATCGAACATGGCGGTTTAATATGCAGGAAGTCATTTGATTTGTAAAAAAGTACTTAAAAGAATTGAAATAAAAATGTGGAATTCCGCGATATTTGAATCGCCATTTTTATTTCCTCAATTTGCAATTAAGAGTCGTCATATCAATAATCTCCTTCCCTCATTTTCAATCCACCATAATGAATTTCTGAATTTCGTGTTCAGATTCGGAATCAACTATTTTAGAAATTCTACGAGGCTTCGAATACTCGAGATGAGAGAAAAAAAATAATTTAAGAACAAAGGTTATTTTGAACCGCCATATTTCATCCACCATATTGAATTTTTTAATTTCGAGTTCAGATTCGGAATCAAAGATTTTAAAAATTCCGCGTGTCTTTAATAATATTCGTGATAACAATTTAAATAATTAAGAACAAAGGGTTATTTTGGAACCGCCATATTTCATCCACCATATTGAATTTTTTAATTTCGAGTTCAGATTCGGAATCAAAGATTTTAAAAATTCCGCGTGTCTTTAATAATATTCGTGATAACAATTTAAATAATTAAGAACAAAGGGTTATTTTGGAACCGCCATATTGGATCCACCATATTGAATTTTTTAATTTCGAGTTCAGATTCGGAATCAAAGTTTTAAAAAATTCCGCGAGTCTTCGAATACTTGAGATGATAGAAAAAATAAAATTTAAGAACAAAAAGTTACTTTTTAACCGCCATATTAGATCCACCATATTGAATTTTTGCATTTCGAGTTCAAATTCGGAATCAATGATTTAAAAAATTCCGAGAGTCTTCGAATACTCAAGATGACAGAAAAATATAAACTTAAGAACAAAGGATTATTTTTGAACCGCCATATTGGATAATCTAGTTTGAATTCGTAAATTTTAGCTATCGCCATGCTTCAAAAGGTAAAAAATAAATTCAAAACGCTTAATTACCCGCGGTATTATAATTCCGCCGATTTTAAGACGAACCACAGGATTGGTTATTTGGCGAAACGTCATATCCACAGCATTCAAGTGCGCTATCAACTGCTTAACAGAATTTTCGACATTTTTTTCACGCCTAAAAAAATGTCGTACTTGTAGAAACAGAAAAATTATTTTCGTGCAAGTTCGATTTTTCTAAAAATTGAAATGTAATTTTTTCCGCTTACGATATAACTCCGTAATCCGGGGAAATGAGCAATTTTGGATAAACTATGTTTGGGGAATTAGAGGACGCTGCATTTTGTCGTTTTTTCCTGTGCATATCCAGATCAGGAAAACTCGAATTTTGCGCTAGTTTCAAAAGTACACAAATTATCACATCGATTTGATTAATTTAAATCAATTTTTTCAGACTTACCGCCACCACGACGTCGAAAATATTCTAGTGGTACTTCGGGAATCTTAAAAATGACTAGAAAAAATGAAGTATTCTCATCTTCATTTTCTATCGGATTCGTTGATCTGCGTTTCATGTCAGAAACTTGAAAAAATCCGTCTTCGTATCCGCGAGGTAAAGTACTAAGCCCATAATCTCCCTTAAGTACACCCATCTGACAATACACGGTGAATAAATAAATAAATGAATGAATGAATGAATAAATAAATAAATCATCATACTAAATTTGGGTGGTCGACTTGGTGTGGAATTACCATTATAACTAGAAAATGCGACTAAATTGCTACAAGGGAGGGAAGTGCGTGTTTTTCGCCGAGGGTGAAGTTTGCTGCCCGAGCAAAGTGACAGCCGAAATCACACGAGGTGAAAAACCGCTTCTTCCTTTTTTCCTCTTTTTTTTGCTACGTTAAAAAAATTACCATATTTGTATGCCTGCAAACGCGCAATGACACAAATAGGTAAAAATATTAAATTATTGAATTTCGCCATGCTCCAATCCAGCGGGACCAAAAGTACAGCATCGGGCAGAAAAGTACTTTTTCTCCCGACTTCGCTAAAATAACCCCATTTCGTGTCCGCAACGCAGGCGGGAAATTGCTCATTTTTTACTAATGACGTACGCATGCGCAGTCCGCTTTTATTACCTCCCAAGGGGGGTAATCGTCGTACTACGCATGCGCAGTCCACTTTCATTACCTCCCAAGGGAGGTAATCATCGCATTACACATGCGAGTCATCATTTGTTAAAAATGAGCTTATTCTTCGTCCTTGTTGCACACACGAAATGTCGTTATTTTTTAGCGAAATCAGGAGAAAAGTATAGTACGTTACACGGGAGGGGTGCGACTTTTCACCTCGTGTGAATTTCTTCACTCTCGGTGAAAAGTTGCACTTCCCTCCTTTGTAACGTAATGTACTATTCTGCCCGTTGCAGCCACTTTTCTGCCCGCTCTAGTACTTTTCCGCCCGCTACTTCACTTTTCTTCCCGCTGCGTTACTTTTCGTCCCGCCGGTTAAGAATGTACAACTTTCCACCCGCGTTGCAGGTGCACACTTTTCCGAAATCACCGCATGATCATTATATTAATTTCATAAAAGATTTCATTGATGAATTGAAACGATATGAAAAATCTGATTATTCGTTGATAATATTGATCAGATGATATAAACAAAATTAATGACCATTTCACGGCCGTGCTCAATTTTTTATAGTCATCTGTAGGTACATAAATCTGTATGGAATAATTAATTTTAAACAAAAATTGTACAAACCATACTTATGTGTCCCGTTGAGTCCCAAAATTTCGTTATCGCCGAACAATCGCTAAGATTTTGAAAGAAATCAAAATTTCCGATACGGTCATAGATCTTGAATGGACAAAAACCATGATTAAAAAACTAAATATTATTTAGGTAACTAAACTAAAAAAACAGTCGCATTAATTGGCAATTGTCACTTAACAAAAGTTGTCAGCATTGCCATGATTCTTCTAACTGTAGAATCAGAGAAGGCTACCATTTCTATTTAAAAAAAGTATTTAAG
Source organism: Ephialtes manifestator (assembly GCA_963970395.1). Taxonomy (NCBI): domain Eukaryota; kingdom Metazoa; phylum Arthropoda; class Insecta; order Hymenoptera; family Ichneumonidae; genus Ephialtes; species Ephialtes manifestator. The sequence goes on along the minus strand of OZ019968.1, from coordinate 4,427,511 downwards.
TAAGAAAATAAAATATTATTCCGACGAAATATTCTAGGTCACTAAAACATAGTAATTACTTAGTCTTCGTTATTGATAATAATTGCAACAGCGTAAACAGTTTGAAAAATATTTTGAGAACTCCGCCGTAGACTCTCAACTTTCGAATATCAAGTTTCAACAGACAAACGACAGACGCAAATATTACACCGGGTGTGCGTAACCCAGTAGTATACACGGAGAAAAAAAAAGTAGTTGGACAAACCAATAAATGGGTTCCGACAACCATTCGAAAGAGTTGAAATAGCGTCATTACTCAGTGGTTTATGACAACTACTCAGTGGGTTATGACAACTACTTAGTGGGTTATGACAACTACTTAGTGGGTTGTGACAACTACTCAGTGGGTTATGACAACTACTGAGTGGGTTATGACAACTACTTAGTGGGGACAACTACTTAGTGGGTTGTGACAACTACTCAGTGGGTTATGACAACTACTCAGTGGTTTATGACAACTACTCAGTGGGTTATGACAACTACTCAGTGGGTTATGATAACTACGTAGTGGGTTATGACAACTACTCAGTGGGTTATGACAACTATTGTATTGGTGAAAACAGCACTGCGATTGGTTACAGGAGCGAGTTAGTTGTTGCAACTATTCAGCGGTACAGCATATACTGGAGATGGTTCTTCCAACTACATTTTTCTTTCAGTGTACTATTCGAGGGTTAACACGTTGATTTTTCGAGTATAGTTGTTTGATGGCATAATTACATCTGGCTTTGGCGTGTAGGAAACGTTGTTATGGGCATCCACATTATGTTCAGCGAACCATATGCCGGTTGTGGTCGGTGAAACAAGTTCATGATCTTCGACAACACTTAGAATCGCAGTCGTACGTTTAGCATGGTAATTGAACGTTATCTCTAAGGTATCTTGCGCTGCTCTCTTGGACCGTTGTGGTTGTATCAATTCGACCACCTCGAACTCCGGAACTGAATCCATATAAAACATTATTTATTCGTTTTTTAAATAATATTTATGGTAATTTCTTACTCGAGCCATCTTCAGTTCCGAAAAACGATTTCCTCTCTTCGAGGCTCATGTTTTTAAAAATGTTCTCATTGTTCACGATTGCATTGCATAATCCGAAAAATATTTTTATGCAAAACAAAATTTTCAGTTGATTCATCCGGGACATTGTACAAGCTTGGAAAAAATTCGCTGCACACTAATCGTTTCGGTGGATAGGTGCGAATATATCAAACACGTTTCGCAACGTGGCATAGGCTATAAAAATTAGTATATGTATATCTTGACGAGGCCATATAAACATTATCACAAACATTGGAAACAACTTTTTCGTTTTTTTTATGACAAGAATTGTCATTACTTTGTATAGGACCTTGATGGCAGTATTGTCCCGACTGTACGCAGAGAAGAAAATATAATTGAATACATCAAATCAATTTACTTGAAAACCGATAATCTTTTCAAGTTTATGGATTTTTCTTTAATATCTAGGGATTTTTTATTCAAAATTTAGGGATTTTTCATTCAAAATTTAGGGATTTTTCATTCAAAATTTAGGGATTTT
>OZ019968.1:4138429-4420929 GCA_963970395.1 Ephialtes manifestator | reverse complement strand
TCGAAAATTAATGGTTAAAATGTTGATTAAAAAATTCAAACGTTACCCAAGGTATTATAATTCCGGCAACTCGCAGTCGAACCTCAGGATTATGTAAACTACGATACATCGTATCCACAGCATTAACGTGTGTTATCAATACCCTCGTAAATTGGTCTATGTCCATTCCGTTACTAAAAGAATAGTTAAAGGATGTAGCGAACTGAAAATTCTATCGAAAGCGTCACAAAAAGAATAATTTGTGTAGACAATATATGTGCGTAATGTAAAGGATTTGTCGTGTGTAATATTTGGGATGGAAAAAAATCTGGGTCGGATTCTATAAAATTGGGGATAGAGTCTACATAACCTGTGACGTTGCTATATAATCGGGAATGGATTTTTTAAGTCTCGAATGTATTGTTCAGAATCTCGAATGTATTTTTTTTCAATCTCCAATATATTCTTTAGAATCTCGAATGTATTTTTAATAATCTGGGATGTATTCATTTGAATCTGGGATGGATTCATTCGAAAATGGGATGGACTCATTCGAATGTGGGATGGATTCATTCGAATCTGGGATGAATTCATTCGAATCTGGGTTGGATTCATTGGAATATGGGATGGATTCATTCAACTATGGGATGGATTCATTCGAATATGGGATGGATTCATTTGAATCTGGGATGGATTTATTCGAATCTGGGATGGATTCATTCGAATCTGGGATGAATTCATTCGAATCTGGGTTGGATTCATTGGAATATGGGATGGATTCATTCAAATATGGGATGGATTCATTCGAATATGGGATGGATTCATTTGAATCTGGGATGGATTTATTCGAATCTGGGATGGATTCGTTCGAATCTGAGATGGATTCGTTCAAATCTGAGATGGATTCGTTCAAATCTGAGATGGATTCGTTCGAATCTGATGTGGATTCGTTCGAATCTGAGGTGGATTCGTTCGAATCTGAGATGGGTTCGTTCGGATCTGAGATGGATTCGTTCGAATCTGAGGTGGATTCGTTCGAATCTGAGATGGATTCGTTCGAATCTGAGATGGATTCGTTCAAATCTGAGATGGATTCGTTCGAATCTGAGATGGATTCGTTCGAATCTGAGGTGGATTCGTTCAAATCTGAGATGGATTCGTTCGAATCTGAGGTGGATTCGTTCGGATCTGAGATGGATTCGTTCGAATCTGAGGTGGATTCGTTCGAATCTGAGATGGATTCGTTCGAATCTGAAGTGGATTCGTTCGGATCTGAGATGGATTCGTTCGAATCTGAGGTGGATTCGTTCGAATCTAAGGTGGATTCATTCGAATCTGAGATGGATTCGTTCGAATCTGAGATGGATTCGTTTGAATCTGAGATGGATTCGTTCGAATCTGAGATGGATTCGTTCGAATCTGAGATGGATTCGTCCGAGTCTGAGATAAATTTATTCGAATCTGGTATGGATTTATTCGAATAATTCTTTGGAATCTAGGATAGATTACTTAGAATCTAGGTTAGAATATTTGGAATCTAGGTTAGAATCTTTGGAATCTAGGATAGAATCTTTAGAATTTAGAATGGATCCTTAGAATCCAGGATAGATTCTTTAAAATTTGGGATCGATTCTTTAGAATATAAAATGGATGTTGTAGAATTAGGGATTGATTCTTTAAAATCTGGGATGGGTCCATTAGAATTTGGGATGATTTCTTTAGAATTCGGGATGGATCCATTAGAATCTGGGATCGAATCTTTGGAATTTAAAATGGTTTTTGTCGAATTTGGGATTGATTCTTCAAAATCTGGGATGACCCATTAGAATCTGGGATGGTTTCTTTAGAATTTGGGATGGATCCATTAGAATCTGTGATGGATTATTTAGAAATTGGAATGGATCCATTAAAATCTGGGAGGGATTCTTTAGAATTTGGGATATATTCATTAGATTCTGGGATGGATTCATTAGAATTTGTGATGGATTCTTCAGAATTGGGATGATCTCATTAAAAACATGGATTCTATATAAATTTTCACTATACAGTCACTTACACCAAAGAAAAATCCGCAGAGAGGAGCAATTTCGGATAAACAGTTTTACCATATTGGTTGTTTATTGATTGTTGCCGATCCTTCCTGTTTAATGTGAGATCAGGAACCGTCGAATTTCCTAGTTTGAACGACAAACGTATTGTTAAAAATATATATTTTTCTTTGACGAAGCCCTTAAGACTTACCGAGTATTCGTTTGAAATATTCTAGCGGAACTTCTGGAAGTTTATAAATTACAAGATATATCGATGAATTCGGATCTTCTTCTTCTGTCGAATTCGCAGATCTCTTTTTATGAGAAACGTGATTGTAACAAGGGAGTTTATTCCTAGTGACCGAGCACAGTTGCACACTCTTCACGGCATATGTTTGCATAAGTATACCCATCTAAAAAAAATGCTCTCTTAATTATCCCATTGTTGTATATAATTATTTGAAAATAAATAATAAGTATGTTTAGCAATGAAAAGTTTTGCCTTCGCGCAGATTTTCACATACTTATTTTCTATGTGAAAATCTGGCAAGATTTTCGCATAGAATTCATTTTTTTAAATATATTTTTTGAACATTTAAAAAAAAAAAAAATTTCTTTAATAATGATTGTAATTTTTTTTTAAATTACTTACAATAGATAAGTCGCTGTTTGGAGTCCAAAATCTGGTTACCGCCGAACTGTCATCGCTATTTTGAAACAAATCAAATTCTCCGATATTGTCGAAAACCTTGAAATACAACGTGTTTTACTTGCATACGCCATGTTTCTTCGTATATACATGTACAAAAATTCTACATGTATAAAAACTCTACATCTAAATTTTTCTCCATTGGGAGATTAATAAGTTGCATGCATCGATTTGAAATTTTGATAGTAGCTTCACAGTTACCTTCTCTATCGAAGTATGTAACCGTTTTTTTAAATTTAACCTCAACTTTTTTTTAATAAACAATTTACTGCTTATTGTTTGGAAAATATTGACTCATATTTGCTTCCTCATAGAGGAAGCTTTGTTTTCGTGAAAAATTTTCTTTTCGAGATTTTCATGTCAGTATGCTTAAAATTGTCTAAAACGTCGAGAAAAGTGATTTAGAAAAAATGTATGTGGATGTGTGTGTGTGTGTGTATGTGTGTGTGTGAACAGCATTAAAAATTCAAACTTGCATATCTCAAGAACGGCTTTAACATTCGGTCTAAAATTTGGCACGCATGTGCGGCAGGTATACGCCATTACTTGTGATAATTTTCAAAAAAATTCAAAAATATGTTCAAATTTTATTTAACTTTGCAATTTTCGAAAAATGTCTGTACGCGCTCTAGCTCCCGCAAATTTTTAGCTATAGAGCTAAATAATTTTTTATACATAAAGCAGCCTTAAAGAAGGATCGGTATTGAATTGGGGGCGAATCTACAAATAGGTTCCGTTTTTATGAGATTTTGAATTTTTTTAAAAATTTACGTTTTGCTCTAACTCCTGTAAAATCTCACGAAGTCAACTGATATTTTCTACAGATGAAGAATAATATGCAATGCTGCTATGTACCAAATTTGGTGATGATCGGTAAAGGGGTTCGGATTATATAGGATTTTGAATTTTTTGAAAAATTTATGTTTTGCTCTAACTCACGTTAAACATTAACAAATCAGCTGAAATTTTATACAGACAATAAATAATACTCAGCGCTGCTACGTACAAAATTTGGTGATGATCGGTAAAGCGATTAAGATTTTACGTGATTTTAAAATTTTGAAAAAATGAAAAGTAACGAAATAAGTTGCAAAGTTGAACTTCGTACATTCCTTTGTCATTAATTTACATTTTTCACAAAGCTTCCGCTATGAGGAAGCCAAAATTAGTAAATAAGCTTCATAGAGATCGCTTTGTGAAAAAAAAAAAAAATAATGAGGAAGCAATGTGCAAAGTTCAACTTTGCAACTTTTTTCAAAAGCGCACCATTTCTACAAAATTGGATTTAAAAAAAAAACCCCTACGTAGTTCCATAGCCAATAGTATATAGATTATAACATTTTTTGGTTTTTTGTTCTAGGTCTTATACTTTACGAGAAAACCGTCCGCCCGTGAAGGTTTAAAAAAAAAAGACCATTTTCAAGATGGGCTCTGTCGCCGCCATTTTGTATCAAATCGATAATAAAAAAAAGATTTTCGTACTTCTATATGTGTTAAATAAAGCCTCTGAAAAAAAATCCTATTCCTTTTTTCATACTCCCAAAATAAATCATCAAAGTTAGGCCTGTTTTCTACTGCTAAAGTGGTGTCACCCCTTAAGGTAGTTATGTCAGGAAGGCAAATCAAACTGACGTTCATGAACTTTTGGCCTATTGTAATTAAGCTATTCATCTTTACTTCTCCAAAATTTGGATGGTTCTTACCGATAAATTGAATAAATAATGAGTACTCGAAAATCGATCTTTTTACACATCGCTTACGGGAGTGTTAGCGAAATTAATCTTTCAATCGAGAATTAACATACTTAGATCAAAGATAGAGAAAAGATAAAAAGTACCGCGAATTCGAAAATCATTTGCGAATTTTTGTGTATCATAAAAAAATGAAGTCACCGGACATATTTCAAAGTAAACTAATATTAAAGTTACCTTATTAAAGTTAAAAATATGATAACATAATTACGTCTGGTCTTGGATTGTACATAACACCATGGAAAGCGGTCGCTCTGGAATCAGCAAGCCATACGCCCGTTGTGGTCCGTGAAATAAGATCAGTGTCTCGAATTAACGTCAAACGGGTGGTCGTTGTAGAGCCGTAATAATTAAACGTGATCTCTAAGGGATCCTGAGGCGATGCTCTTTTAGATCGCACCGGACGTGGCAATTGAACCACTTCGAACTCCGGAACTTAAAATTCATTTGATACATTGTTAATAAATATGTTTACAATATTTTCTAGATATATTTTCTTACCTGATCCATCTTCAGTTCCAAAAAAAACTTTTTTCTGTTCGACGGTCATGTCTTTGAACATGTCCTCATTACTGGCGATTGCATCGAACAATCCAAAAAGGATTGTTATGCTAAATAACATTTTCAGTCTACTGAAATGGGTCATTTTACAGCTGCAAAAAAAATGAATTGCACTGTATTTTGGGGAAGAATCTTTTTGAATTATGACGTTAAAAAAACCAAACTGGTGAGTAGCAAATGTTCATTGTCAAAGTCTCAGTATTTGTTTTCTTTTTTTTTTAATCATCCATCACTCCATCAGAAACTTCGACAACGAAATTTTGCTACTGATCCAGTTTCTTTTTTTGAAGATGCAAAAATCTTAAACCTCTTTGTTTCTGATTTCAGAATTCACAGATCCGACTTCCGGTCGGAAAATCGAACCCAAATTTTTTACCCAAATTTTATAGAGCTTTCAATGTTTTATTTATTTTTTATTAAAAAAACGAAGCAATGTGCGAGATTTGATTGTCCAACCTTTTTTTTTTAACTTACCTGTACGATCGGAGAGAAGTGTCTCAATTAGGGTCCTTTCCAGGCCAATGTACAACTGAACATTGAAGTGTTATCCAAAAATGCGGATACATTAAATATTAATATTTATCTGCACTTCGATTTTCGTTCGTCACGTGTCCGTCAATAAAATAAATATTGTCCCGAGCTTGGCCGGAACTGAAAACATTTAATACAGCGTGTAAAAAGACTATTTGTCGCTGCACACTTACTTTCATCGACTTCCATGCAAATTGCAACCCGGATATGCATTTTTTATATTTTTACTCAATCGTATAAAATAAGAACATTACGATTTTGACGACTTCATATAAATATTATCACAAACTTTACGCCCAAAGTTTTCCTCGAACATATTTTTTTGAAGAAACGACAGTACGAAAATCTTTTTTTATTATATACAAATTTTTTTCATCGAATGTTTTAAATTCTGTTACGATAATTTATTAAATACAGTTGACGTTGTCAAAAGTTATATATACTTTAATTCTGACGCAGAAGTAATACAAACAATGTATTAATAAACTGATTACGAAATTATTTACTTGACGAAAAAAAAAAAATGAATCGTTGACATTTAAAAATATATATGAATTTTTTTAACAATTGTTTTACACTTCCGAAAATTGTTCAATGTTTTTTTTTTTTACAAATCTTGACCAAAAAGCTTAGAATTAGAAACTTAATTATACTTGGATAAGAAAATAAAAACTAAGAAAAAAAATTCGAATTTTTATCCATTTGACAACGAATCGACAAACTGAAAATAATTTGTTGTTATTGATTTTCAACTAAATAAAGCTCTGCACTGTTTTTCACATTTCATAATATAATGTATTGACTACAGTCGACTATGTCAAGAGTTATGCAGTTGGTGTGATATAATTATTTAATTATGCTGCGACAATAACGTTTTTCATTCATTCATTGAGTAATAGGATCTGCGTCGTGTCGTTTTTTTTTTCTTGATACATTTCTCCTTGAAAATATGGATTCGAAGATATATTATCATAGTTGTGAATGCTTAATACTCATAGAAATAAAGATGATGATACAATTCGCTTTATAATTATAATTTCATAGTAATATTATGTAGCGTTTATAATAAAATATGTAAATTTTTCTACAGTTGCAAAAAAATATATAAATGTCAATAAAATTTTTCAAAAAATGGATAAACATAATTAATTTTTCCCAACATGTGGTTGACTTTTTTTGCAGCTATTCAAACGTTTACACATGATTTTATAATCGCTACAGGTTATTATTATGAAAATATAATTGCAAAACAAATTATAGTATAAACTATATTTCTTGAATTAATGGGGATTCATAAATATGTATTTTATACCCACGCCTGATTTAAGGGTTTAGACCACTAGAGGGCCACAAAAAAGGCTTTTTTTGGGAATTTTTTTCAGAAAAACTATTAGAGACATCGATTTTTTGAGAAAGGGTATTTATTGTACATATCATTAACTGTATATAGTAATTTTTTCATAGTAATTAATTACAAAATGGCGGCTGTACAGCGTTGTTGCGATGACATCTCTTTTTTTTTTAGAATCCACGGACGGACACACAGCTTCTGTAATTTTTGAATTATGATGAGTTTTTTAACGGTTTTCACTTATACATAACAGTAGCTAGAGACGTACGTAGGGTTTTTTCGATACAGGCATTTTTGACAAAATGGCGAGCATCTAAAGTGAAAGTTCAAAAATTTGGCCTAAAAATCGTTCGAAAATTGTCAATAACAAAAAAACTATGCAACTTAAAAAAAATCCTACGTACTTCTGTGGCAGGGGCGGATTTACCACAACTACCGCCCTAGGCTCGAAAGAAATTGCCGCCCTTTCTGTAATACGTGGGTTCAGTATATCAATGGGGAGTTATTTTTTTTTTTCTGTTGAATTCGTGGTACTCGAAGAATTAAGAACACTATCTGAATCGGTTACATTTTTTTCAGGCCTAACGAGTTTTACGAGAACGGTTTTACGAATCACATTTTAACCTCTCACGGGGTTAAGTCAACTGCACTGCTATTCGCTCAACAACATCAATGTTCAGCCAAACCATTGTTATGTTGACGCTCAATTACATGAAGTACTTCTCTCAAAGAAATGCATTGTATTACCTCGACAAATAAGCGTTTGTGTCAACCTCTATTTCTTGGAGCCAAAGTCATATTTGCCAACCACCGCGCGAGGCTGTCCGGATTTCAAGTTTTCTCTCAATGTAGTAATTATCCTTCCTTATTGATAATTATTGCAAAAGCGTGAACAGGTTGAAAAATATTTTGAGAACTCCGCCGTAGAATCTCAACTATCAAATATCACATTTGACAAACGCAAATATCACGCTGGGTGTGCGTAACCCACTAGTATACTATTAGAGGGATAGCATAATTACATGTGGCTTTGGAGTATAGGCAATATTGTTATGAGCATCCGCATTATATTCAGCGAACCATATGTCGGTTGTGGTCGGTGAAACAAGTTCATGATCTTCAATAACACTTAGAATCGCAGTCGTACGGCTAACAAGATAATTGAACGTTATCTCTACCCACATAGCACCGAAATATTTCTAAAACATTCTCGAAATATTCCTTTGCAACAATGCAATATTGCGAAAATATTGTGAAAGATGTTCAAAACATTTATAAAATATTGTAGGAATCTTGCAATGTCCGCTCAAAACGTTGCAAATATAATATTTCAATAATATTACAGAGCAATATTGTGTTAATATTACATTTTCCGCCCAAGGCTAACTCGTAAGAAATTCTACCGTTTTCAATATAATTTTTTGATTGCGAGTTTTTAAGCAGAACCATTGGATGTCCTCGATAATAATATTATTTATTGGAAAAAAAAAAACAAAAAAAAATCCCGTCCAGGAATCGAACTCACAACCTCACCTATGTAGTACATCCACGTTGAATTAACGATGAGTAATTTTAAAAAGCGATCCTGCTTAAAAAATATATAACAATATTAGAGTTTCATTAACTAAATTTGTTCCAGAGGGGAATGCGGTTGAAAGAAACGTAAATTCTCGCTTCAAAGACTTACATCTACCTACCTATCAAACCTATTTAACGACTTAATGTCTATCACGCTAACCACTAGACTATCGATTACTTGTACAAACGTTATACTTTTATTGCCCATGTGTTCTGTCAACAAAGACTGATGAATTAAAAAATAAAGATTGAGCAACCTTTTAGAAGATTTCTGGTGCATAACAATCTTGTAAAAAAAATCGATTCATACCGTGCCGCGTTTTCCAATCAATTCTAATGAGGCTTCCAATTTCTGTCAGAATTTGTCCCCATTTCCACATAATTATATGACGACTTCCCGATTAAATTTCAGTTTTTTCAAATCGAATGATACTCAATTGAACGAGGCGAATTTCTTTTTATCAACAAATTCAACTTTTTAAAACTAGTTTAGAAATTTCCACTTGAAACGTATTGGAATGTTGCAAAAAAGTTTCATTGTAATATTTGCAAAATCTAATCTGGAACCTTTTATTCGAAACTTTGTGAAATATTGTTGAAGAAATTGGATTGTTTGTTTCACAGGTAATGTTCAGAAATATTTTAAAAATGATTGGCAATTGTTTTACCTTTAACAATATTTCTGAACTTTAAGTTGATAATATTGCAATTAAATATTTGTGAATATTCGATTGGAAGCTTATGGTAATATTCCTGTGTAATGAAATATTCGAAATATTCCTGCAATATTTAGGCAATATTATGTGCTATGTGGGTAAGGTATCTTGCGCTGCTCTCTTGGACCGTTGCGGTTCTATCAATTCAATCACCTCGAACTCCGGAACTGAATCCATGTAATACATTATTTATTCTTTTGTTAAATAATATTTATCGAGTTTTCTTACTTGAACCATCTTCAGTTCCAAAAAACGATTTCCTCTCTTCGAGGCTCATGTTTTAAAAAATGTTCTCATTGCTCACGATTGCATTGCGCAATCCTAAAAATATGTTTATGCAGAACAAAATTTTCAGTTGATTCGGCCGGAACATTGTATAAGCTTGGAAACAATTCACTGCACACTAGTCGTTTCGGTGGATAAGTACGAATACCTCGTCCACATTTCGTAGCGTGGCATAAGCTATAAAAAATATTAACGTTTATGGACGTACTTCAGTAGATGCAATCGCCCAAAAACACACCACGTGTAAAAATTAATCTTATTCTAAAAAGTTGGTGGCTTGAGATATCTCGAAAATCTCGTCTAACAAAAAAATCACGACTAAAAAAAATGTGTATAATCAATAAACAAACTGGGTAAATAAAAAAAATTGTGATATAATATTTATTTGCATATTATAGGCGGGAGATTACTGCACCCATGACGAATTAATGTCCCGACTATAATAAGCGAATTATTATAATTACACAATTTTTTATTTACTCAATTTTTTGAAGTAATTAAATTAATTCTTTTTCGTCGGGAGTTTTAAAATTTTGGTATTAATATACAATAAATAAATAAGATTCTAGATGAATAAATTGATGAATAATTTTTTTCAAAATGTAACTTATCGCTTCGCACTTTATCTTTGCGACGTCCAGCAAGTTTCAGTCCAGACCTCGTTCTTGTGTTTTTATTAAATGGTATAAAATTAGTATATTTGTATCTTAACGAGCTCATATAAACTTTATCACAAACATTGGAAACAATTTTTTCGCATTTTTTTATGACAACAAATGTCATTACTTCATATCGGACCTTGATGGCAGTATTGTCCCGACTGTACACAGAGAAGAAAATATAATTGAATACACCAAATCAATTTACTTGAAAACCGATAATCTTTCAAGCCTAGGGATTTTTCTTACAAATCTAGGAATTTTTTAAAGCTAGGTTTTTTTAAATCCAGGGATCGTTCTTCTTAAAAGCCTAGGGATATTCATCTTAAAAATCTTAAAATTTTTCTTCTTAAAAATCTCGGGAATTTTCTTCTTAAACCTCTAGGGATTTTTCTTCTTAAAAATCTTCGATTCAATCGAAAAAATCGATCTATCGATTTTGTTTTATGTAAGGTTTTAAAAACCTACGGATTTTTTTAAACGTAGGGATTTTTTCTTTAAAAATCTAGTGATTTTCTACTTCGTTAAAATCTAGGAATTTTCTTCTTCTAAAAAATCTAGGGGTTTTACAGAACCTGTGGATTTGTTTAAAAGCTAGAGATGTTTCTTAAAAATCTAGTGTTTTTTTAAGCTAGGAATTTTTTAAGGCTAGGGTTTTCGTTTTAAAAAATCTAGGTATTTTATTTTTTTACAGTCAACTGCAATAGTATTCTTATTTATTTATTGAACAACGTGGAATTTCTGTCGAATCGCATTAGGGGCTGTTCATAAATTACATCCTCACACAAGGGGGCGAAGTGACGTTCTGTGACGATAGAGGAGCGGGGGGAGTCACAATTGTGACGTCACTCATTTTTCATTTTTTTTTTAAAACCTCACGCATAATTTCACAAGCTCTTGGGGAAATTTATTTATTTCGATTTTAAAAAGTGTATTGAAGTTATGCATATCAATAATATTGATACCCCCCCCCCCCCCCCTAAAGTTATAATATTGATACACATAACTTCAAAAGTTGAAATTATTTTAACTTTAGGGGGGGGGGGGGGGGGTCAGGCGAGATCGCGTCATGTCACGTTCGGGGGGAGTGCTTTGCAATTAAAATCAAAAGATCAAATCCGTGGTGACGTCATTTATGGACGGCCAATTATTCGATTACGAATAACAAATCGTTTTTTTATTTCCTGGCTTATTTATCCATGAAAATACGGATTTAGCGATATGCATTACCACTGCCATTTTCCACGTATGCAACGCTAAAAAACACAGAGTATGATAAGTATGTTAATTAATTTATGGCCTGTTGTAACGTCTAATTTTTTTACCCTTCCGTCTTGCCTTAAGGAGCCGTCCATAAGTGGTTGATTTACCAACTTGAATTTGTTTCCAACTTGACATTCATACGAATTGCAATTCGATGGATCTGGATTCTGTTTACAAAGAGAGTAAAAAATCTCTAATTAATCGACGAAATAATACAATAATTGGTCTGGAAAAAAATATGAACTTACCCAACGGTATCCCACAACATTTTGAAAAATATTGTCACATTGAGCGTCTATGGAAAACCAAGCTCCTGGCATACCTTTTACCCTATTAGGCACCTCATCCGGTCGATTGTACAAGCAATTTCCAATATTAGATCTATACAAAATATACAAAATCTATATGAATTTTTACCCAATCAGACTCAAGGTTAAAATCGGTATTTGTGTGACAAAATCGTAGAAAGGAAATTCTTGACGAGTGTTAAATTCCGCACGAGCCGAAAGCAAGTTTTGTCGCCGGTATTATAAAAAGCTGCAAAGTAGAACTTTGCACATTGCTTCCTCATTAATTTTCATTTTTCACAAAGTCATCTCTATGAGCAAGCTTATTTATTAATTTTGGCTTCCATACAGCGGAAGCTTTGTAAAACATGAAAATGAATGAGGAAACAATGTGCAAAGTTCTACTTTGCAACTTTTTTCGTTACCTATATAGGTTCTTGAAAAATTTAAAATCACGTAAAATCCAAACCGCTTTACCGATCACGACCAAATTTAGAAGGTAGCAGAGTTAAATGTTATTTTTCATCTGTACAAAATTTCAGTTGATTTGGTGAGATTCGACGTGAATTAGAGCAAAACGAAATTTTGTTGAAAAATTGAAAATTCCAGAAAAACCGAACTTTTTTACAGATTCGTTCCAAATTCAATACCGATCCTTCTTTAACATAGCTTTATTCACAAAAAATTATTTAACTCAATAGCTGAAAATTTATGGATTCTAGAGAGGGCGCAGATATTTTTCGAAATTTAAAGCAGTTCTTGAGATATGTAAGTTTGAATTTTAAGTGACGGCTACGCACGCACGCACGCACGCACGCACGCACGCACGCACGCACGCACGCACGCACGCACGCACGCACGCACGCACGCACGCACGCACGCACGCACGCACGGACGCACGCACGGACGCACGCACGCACGCACGCACGCACGCACGCACGCACGCACGCACGCACGGACGCACGCACGCACGGACGCACGCACGCACGCACGCACGGACACACGCACGAACGCACGCACGCACGCACGGACACACGCACGCACGCACCCGCGCACGCACGCACCCGCGCACGCACGCACCCACGCACGCACGCACGCACGCACGCACGCACGCACGCACGCACGCACGCACGCACGCACGCACGGACGCACGCACGCACGCACGCACGCACGCACGCACGGACGCACGCACGCACGCACGCACGGACACACGCACGAACGCACGCACGCACGGACACACGCACGCACGCACGGACGCACGGACACACGCACGCACGCACGGACGCACGCACGTACGCACGCACGCACGCACGCACGCACGCACGCACGCACGCACGCACGCACGCACGCACGCACGCACGCACACACACACACACACACACACACACACGCGCGGCCGCACGCAGATCCATCCATACATTTTTCAAAACCACTTTTCTCGACGTTTTACACCATTTAGAGTGTACTGACATAAAAAACATGAAAAAAGTACGCAAACAAAATTTCCTCTATGAGGAAGCAAAATGCATGTATCATGTGCCCTTGATGTACCTGAAATATGACCTGAAAGCCGCTTGGCTGCAATTTGACCACTTGAGAAGCCGAGCCCAAGGATCGCCAGGGGCCATGGTGAAACCACCAGTACGCGAACAAGTCGATGATGTACCTTCTCCGTCGTGATCCGCACCAAGTCTAATAATTAATAATATCATCAGTTTGTAATTAAATTACGTTTTTGACAAATGTATATGGGGCATTCCAGCTGAATTTTTCATGCTTTGACCCTGACCTCCTTCAATTATTTTAACAATTTTTTATCAGAACTTATTTCGAAAAAGAGAAGACACGCATTTTTTTGTTTGGCGCTACGAGCGATATTTTCGACAGACGAATTTTTATAAAAATTCGAAGTTTAGAAAAATTATAAACAGTGGCGTTTTTTTGCAAAACGATACTTTGTTGTTTAACGTCATACAACAAAATTTTAGAAAAACTACAATAAAATTTTTTTTGTAACATATGCATGAAATGTGCCGTTTTACGTGCCTCGAAAATGTTGCAGAAATTGCACATTATAGCAGGCCATAATATATTAATGCCAATTGCACTTCACGCACCCTTCCTCTGTCAATAATTCGCTTCACGCACACTTTTGACGCGCCACCTAGTCGGCCGAAATGTAAATCAGTGTTGCCAACGCCCGAGTCCCGTTAACACCGTAACAGAAGCGCGCCATCGAGACGATGGAGAGAAGTGGATAACCTGTGGATAACCTCGAAGTGACTGATCGCGACGATAAGCCCGCGGAAATAAATCGTGCGGCTCAAATTCTCGTTGACAATTTGTTGCCGAAAAATTCGGGAGTAATCTATAGTTTCCAGTGCTCTAATGAATTTTGTTAATTCTTTAATAAATTTGTTTTTGTACCATCGGGGGGCTTCGCCGCTGGGCCCCACCAGGGCTTCGCCCCTGGACCCCACCGGGGCACCGCCCCTGGACCCCACTAGGGCTTCGCCCCTGGACCCCACCGGGGCTCCGCCCCTGGACCCCACTAGGGCTTCGCCCCTGGACCCCACCGGGGCTCCGCCCCTGGACCCCACTAGGGCTTCGCCCTGGACCAAAGCTTCTTAGATGTACGCATTTCATGCATTAGTTACAAAAAATAGTATGTGACACTCGGGCGTAATGATGAAATCTATACGAAGAGTGTGAAGACGGCTGCACATCGCACTCGTGCGGCCAACTTCACACTCTTCGTATAAAGTTCACCATCACGCCCTTGTATCACAATGTACTATTCTATGCATTATATAGCTCTTTGCAAACTGAACAAATTTCATCGTAGACATTTTTCGATAGGACTGTTCATTTCCAAGATATTAACGATAAAAAAAATATATTAATACCGAAAAATTCAAACTTTTAGAAAAATTCGTCTGTCAGAAATATTGATCGTAGCTCCAAACAAAAAAATACGTGTCTCTTCTTTATCAAAATACTTTTTGATAAAAAAAATTGTCAAAATTATTGATGGAGGTCAGGGTCAGAGAATACAAAATTCAGCTGGAGTGCCCCATATGGTCGTGATAGTATTAGAAATTATTTTGAGTATCTAGGAATTTTTTTAAAGATTAGAAATTAATCTGAAAATCTAAAAATTACATGTTAAAATCTTGAATATTTTTCTAAAAGTCTGCAATTTTTTTCTAAATACGTATAGTTTTTTCTATATATATCGGAATTGTATCATTATCTGAGGACTTTTTTCTAAAATACAGAGATTTTTTTGGACTACGGCTTTACCGAAAAATGTAGGGGTTTCCAAAAAAATCTGTTTATCCATTATATTTATGATTAAAATCTAGGGTTTTTTTAAAATACAGGTATTTTTTATGTATGGGGTTTTCTAAGAATCTAGAGTTTTCTAAATCCAGGCTTTCTTTTTAACTAGGGATTTTGATAATTGTTGTCTAGAGCTTTTTTTTAAGTGTTGCAAATAATTTTAGCGAATCGTTAAAAAAGTTGTAGTTAATTACATGTGGCCAAGTTCATGCGCCATGACAAGAACTCCTTTCAAATTAGGATCATAATGTGCAATTGCCGCGGCCATGTTGTTGCAAGCAGCCCGCAGATGCGCTAAACCTACGGCGAATATAAAATTATTAAAAACTTGATGTAGCTAAAAAAAGATTTCCACTATACGGTTAATTGATAAATTACCGTTGACTCCACCGAAATTTCCTTTTCCGTCAGGTGCGTACAAAACATACCTATAAAAAGTTAGTTCAGTGAAATATTAAGGGTATCGATTACCTGCCAATTATTAATTTCTCGTGGTCTTACTTAGTCATCATTAAAACTGCATCGAAGTCAATGCGCGGAAATCTATTTCGTTCATTTAAGAAATACTGAACCGTAGAATCTAGCACGTTTTGCGCATTGATTTTGCCATTACGTTCATAATGTCTTGAAATATAAGGCACTGCACCAACATCCTAAAATGTCGCTGTTGTTTATGAAACACCTTCGAACCGCCCGACGATTATAGCTTAACCATCTCATTATTTTCGACTTTCATTGTTTTTTTAATTTTACGAATAATTTTTTGTTTCAATTTTACCAATAGCCCGTCTTTAGCATTTCGTAAAATCGCTTCAGATTACAAAGAGATTTTCGTTTCGTATTTCCAATCTAATTTTGTGCCAATAAGCATTTTCTCATAAATATGGTAGGAAATTTAAAAAACGGATACCAACCTATTTGTTAAATAAATAAACAATACTAAAAGTTCGAAAGTAATGGTTAAAACGTTGATTAAAAAATTCAAACGTTACCCATGGTATTATAATTCCGCCAACTCGCAGTCGAACCTCAGGATTATGTAAACTACGATACATCGTATCCACAGCATTAACGTATGTTATCAATACCCTCGTAAATTCGCTTATGTCCATTCCGTCACTAAAAGAATAGTCAAATGATGTAGCAAACATCATTTAATTAACAAAAGAATAATTTATGTAGACAAAATGTATGCGTAATATAAAGAATTTGTCGTATGTAATATTTGAAATGGAAAATAAAATTGCGTCGTATTCTGTAGGATTGGAGATAGATTCTATAGAACCTGAGGGGTTTGTATAGAATCAGGGATGGATTTTTTAAATTTCGAATGTAGTCTTTAGAATCTCGAATGTACCCATGTAGGAATTGTCCAGCGGCCCAGCCCTGACTGGGCGTTAAACTGTATCGGCCGATGCTTGGCAATTATCATGGGCCATCCACCAAAATGTGACGCGTGGCCGAAGCTTAGCAGCCAGGCACCAGATTTCTAATCTGGACCGGATTTGGCTCGATTAACAGCATAGCCTCCAGCCAGGCATCCCATGTAGAAATGCCGATCTCTTGATGTTCTTGGACAACCGTAAATGTCTTGGACCAGTATTAGCAGACAACACTCCGCGGTCAGGATAGGCTCAAGCCACAACAGGATAATGGGTCATCAATGGGCCAGTCCCTAGTTTAAGATTCGGCGCCAAACTATCGCCAAATATCAACAAAGCAACGAACGAACACTGGCTCAGGAAATAGTAGGCAACCGTTGGAGTACCAGAAGATTCCTAAAATAATGCGTGACCCGTTTGTTGGCCAAATCTCTGTTCAAGCTTGGACATGTCCTGGCATAACGTTATTCTGGTACTCCAACGGATGCCTACTATTTCCTGATATATTGTTGCAGCGTCGGCGACGGTCGGCCTCGTGAATAAAACTCCTTGTCTTACGTTTCCTCGTAACAGTACCTCGAGAAAATGTGACGGCATGTACACCGGGTTCTCCGGTTTGCAAATCTTTTGAATGTTTTAACCTTCGTTAATAACTATCCACGCACTAAAACATCTGCCGAAAGATAAATTAGCATAACCTCCCTTACCATCGATGACCGGAGATCTCGTATGCCTGTAAACAAAAGAAAAATTTAACAACAACATCACATATAACAACATCATAAGAAGGATAAATTAGAGGAAAACGCGTTTGATAAAATGACAAAAAGGAAATACTGATAATAAAATTATTCTGAAGAGGCCCCGACCATAGGGCGAAACGTAAGACAAGGAGTTTTATTCACGAGGCCGACCGTCGCCGACGCTGCAACAATATTACGATTCACGGCCACAGCCCCAATAACATATACTATTTCCTGAGGCAATGTTGGTTCGTTGGTTGGTTGATATTTGGCGATAGTTTGCCGCCTAATCTTAGATTAGGGACTGGCCCATTGACGACCCATTATCCTGTTGAGGTTTGGGCCTATCCTGACAGCCGAGTGTTGTCTGCTAATACTGGTCCAAGCACAGACGGTTGTCCAAGAACGGCAAGAGGTCGGCATTCCTACATGGGTATTTTTTAAATCTCGAATGTATTCTTTAGAATCTCGAATGTATTTTTTAAATCTCGATTGTATTCTTTAGAATCTCGAATGTATTTTTTAAATCTCGAATGTATTCTTTAGTACTTCGAATGTATTTTTAAAATCTGGGATGTATTCATTCGAATCTGGGATGAATTCATTCGAATCTGAGATGGTTTCATTCAAATCTGGGATGGATTCATTCGAATCTGGTATGGATTCATTCGAATCTGCGATGGATTCGTTCGCATCTGGGATGGATTCTTTAGAATATATGATATATTATTTAGAATCGAGATAAAATCTTTGGAATCTAGGATGGAATCTTTTGAATCTAGAATAAAATCTTTGGAATACAGGATGGAATCTTTTGAATCTAGAATAGAATCTTTGGAATCCAGGATGGAATCTTTTGAATCTAGAATAGAATCTTCGGAATTTAGATTAGAATCTTTAGAATCGAGGATAGAATCTTTAGAATCGAGGTTAGAATCTTTAGAATCGAGGATAGAATCGTTAGAATCGAGGATAGAATCTTTAGAATCGAGGATAGAATCTTTAGAATCTTGAGAATCTTGGATAGAATCTTTAGAATCTAGGATAGAATCTTTAGAATCTAGGATAGAATCTTTAGAATCTAGGATAGAATCTTTAGAATCTAGGATAGAATCTTTAGAATTTAGAATGGATCCTTGAAATCCAGGATGGATTTTTAAAAATTTGCGATCGACTCTTTAGAATTTGAAGAGGATCCTTAGATTTCGGGATAGATTCTTAAAAAATTGGGATCGATTATTTAGAATTTGGGATATATTCATTAGATTCTGAGATGGATTCTTCAGAATTAGGATGAACTCATTAATACATGAATTCTATATAAATTTTCACTATACAATCACTTACACCAAAGAAAAATCCGCGGAGAGGAGCAATTTCGGATAAACAGTTTTACCATATTGGTTGTTTTTTGATTGTTGCCGCTTTTTCCTGCTCAATAGGAGATCAGGGACCGTCGAATTTCCTAGTTTCAACGACAAATAAAAATATATATTTTTCGTTGACGAATTCCTTAAGACTTACCGAGTATTCGTTTGAAATATTCTAGTGGAACTTCTGGAAGTTTATAAATTACAAGATATATCGATGAATTCGGATCTTCTTCCTCTGTCGAATTCGCAGATCTCTTTTTATGAGAAACGTGATTGTAACAAGGGAGTTTATTCCCAGTGTCTGAGCACAATTGCACACTCCTCACGGCATATGTTTGCATAAGTATACCCATCTAAAAACATGCTCTCTTAGTTACCCCATTGTTGTACATAATTATTAAAAAATAAATAATAAGTATGTTCAGCAATAAAAAGTTTTGCATTCGCGCAGATTTTCACAAACTTATTTTCTATGTGAAAATTTGGCAAGGTTTTTGCATAGAATTTAGTATGTGAAACTCTGGTAAGATTTTCGCATAGAATATATTGTTTATATTTTTCTTGTAAAATTTTTGTAAATAAATTTCTTTATTAATGGTTGTAATTTTTTTTAAATTACTTACAATAGACATGTCGCTGTTTGGAGTCCAAAATCTGGTTACCGCCGAACTGTCATCGCTATTTTGAAACAAGTCAAATTCTCCGATATTGTTGAAAATCTTGAAATACAACATGTTTTATTTGCATACACCATGTCTCTTCGTATATATCTCTATCTCTATATTATAAAAACATTTCGCCGACGCCGCCGTGTACAAGACGGTGCGTAGTGGCTAAAGCCACGTAGTGGCTAAAGCCACGCAGTGGCTAATGTCTCGGAGTGGCTAACCTCACGGAGTGTCTAACCCGACTGGGTAGCTAACTCCACGATCAGCAGGAAAAACAAAGGGCAATCGGGAAGTGAAACAAAAGACGATCTGGAGGGGAAACAAAGTCCGATATGGAAGGGAAACAAAGGACGATCTGGTGAGGAAACAAAGTCCGATATGGAAGGGAAACAAAAGACGATCGGGAGTAAAAACAAAATACGATGTGGAGTGGAAACAAAGGCAATTGGGAAGAGAAACAAAATACGATCAGGAGGGGAAACAAAAGACGATCTGAAGAGGAATCAAAGGACGATATGGAATGGGAACAAAAGACGATCGGAAGTAAAAACAAAAGACGATCTGGAGGGGAAAGGAAGGACGATCTGGAGGTAAAACAAAGAACAATATGGAAGGAAAACAAAATACAATTGTAAGGTCAGACAAAAGACGATTGGTAGGAAAAACAGAAGATGACATGGAGGGGAAACAAAGGATGGACTAACCCCACGAAGTGATTAACCCGACGATCAGGAGGAAAAACAAAAGGCAATCGGGAAGTAAAACAAAAGACGATCAGAAGGGGAAGCAAAAGACGATATGGAATGGGAACAAAATACATTCGTAAGGTAAAACAAGGGACGATCTGGAGGAACTATCCTATCTAACGGTGGCTGCGGCGGCGAGATCTTTTTATTATAAATGAAGAGATACTAATACCTATATATTATATATATATAGGCGTATAGGGCATTGCATTTCCAATCCCCCCGTATATGGTTTGCGTGGCCCGAATTTTTGTCATCTCTATGTATTCTTATTTTATCTCTTAATATAAACAAATAGGTCGAATTCATTTTTTTATTTACATTTTGTTGTTTAATCCTTATGAAGTATAAAGAAATTCTACCGTCCGGACACTACCGACCACTCGTTGAGCGGATCAGTCATCGAACTATCAAGTTTAATGTTTTTATTTTAATTCTCTGTACCTGGGAAATGAATTAATAGTATCGCATTTTGTAGCAAAATTATTGGCCTTTGTGGACAGTTATGCCAAAATGGCCACCGATGAAGTCGAGTATGTGAAATTTGCAAATTATTGCTTCAAAAACGCGCGATATCCGAAAACTCGGTACCGTGCGGCGACTGGTGCCCCCACGGTAACTCTCTGCAGTTCAACTAACTAAAACTCTACATGTGAAAACCTCTACATCTGTATTTCACTATAGCATTTTTGGTAATTAAAAAAATATATATCTTGACATGTAAAAACATTAACAACACAACTACTTTAAATTCTCGAAACTCTACTACCGTAAAACTCTACATGTATAAAATTTGACAATGTTAGAATGAATTTTTTAAGTGTATATGGGTTGCTCTTTACATAGCAGAATATTAAAAATTATCAACATGACAGATTCTGTCATCTTTACGAAAAATCAAAAACTCTCAAAAAATCAAAAATATAGATTAGAATTTTTTTTGGTTTTTTGTTCCAGGTATTATACGTTATGAGAAAATCGTTCGTCTGTGAAAGTGTTTTAAAAAAGCCGATTTTCAATATGGGCTCTGTCGCCGCCATTTTGTATCGAAACGATAATAAAAAAAAGATTTTCGTACTTCAATATGTGTTAAATAAACCCACTGAAAAGAAATCCCATTTCTTTTTTCATACTCCCAAAATAAATTGTCAAAGTTACACCTTTTTCTGCCGCTAAAGCGGTGTTCCTCCTTAAGGTAGTTATGGCAGGAAGGCAAATCAATCTGACATTCATGAACTTTTGGCCTATTGTAATTAAGCTATTCATCTTTACTTCTCCAAAATTTGGATGGTTCTTACCGATAAATTGAATAAATAATGAATACTTGAAACTCGATCTTTTTACACAGCGCTTACGGGAGTGTTAGCGAAATTAATCTTTCGATCGAGAATTAACATACTTAGATCAAAGATAGAGAAAAGATAAAAAGTACCGCGAATTCGAAAATCATTTGCGAATTTTTGTGTATCATAAAAAAATGAAGTCACCGGACATATTTCAAAGTAAACTAATATTAAAGTTACCTAACCTAGCTATCATCCGATTGTCAAGATGTCGTGGTAAAAACGAAGTTCAATTCGCACTGAAAAAATAATTCATTTGCAAATAATTGTGTCAACTTTATTGCAACAATTTTCACAAATTCTCGATTATTTTTGGTATTATCATTGTCACATTCAAAAAGCAATATATAATAAATTTTCAATGTCATATAGATGCTGATGTCTATAACTCCGGCGTACTGACGTAGCTACCTTAAGGGGATGCTGGAGTAGATTTTTTTACCGACTTTGGTCGGTAAAAATAGGCGATTTCGCAGTATACACTATTCATCGAAAATATGCTACAAATATACGTCAAATTTTGCAGGGATGTAATAAAAACATTCATGCTTGCGTGTCCGGTCGAATTACTGTTCAAAACATACAAGAAATGTAAAAAATTGTATATTACTGAACTTCTCAAAAACCAATATGGCCGCTCCAAATGTCAACAGGTCCTTTGAGGTAAGATATAAACATTTCTGGAACTCAGATGTGTTAAATCAGACCGGACACCCATTCTTTGATTATTCCTGACCCTTTCAAAACCATCGGAATGTCGATTACACAAACCAAATCCACGAATAGTGTTTACTACGATTGCAAAGACTGTTTGCTTTTCGCACAGGCTCAGAGCTGGTAAAGAGCATGAATATAGTTCCGTCATTAGGAGACAGGTGGCGCTGTTTACTTTTGGCAAAAGCTCCGAGCCTCTGCAATGCAACCGTAGTATACACTATATATGGATTTGGCTTGTGTAGTTAACATTCTGATGGCTTTGGAATATTTAGAAATCATCACAGAATTGACGTCCGGTCTGATTTTACATATCTAATTTCCAGAAACAATTATATCTTACAGCAAAGGTCTGTTGACATATGGTGTGCGGCCATTTTGCTTTCAGTATCTTTTGCTAAAAGTAAGCAGACTGCTCGGCGCCACCTGTGTCCTAATCGGGAAACTTACCGACCAAAGTCGGTATCAAAATCTACTCCAGCATCCCCTTAAGACATGTTTAAGTGAAACACACGCCGGTCTCTTTGCTGTGATGGCAGTTGGAAATAAAAATATGATAGTATAATTACGTCTGGTCTTGGACTGTACATAACACCATGCAAGGCGGTTGCTCTGGAATCAGCGAGCCATATGCCCGTTGTGGTCCGTGAAATAAGATCAGTGTCTCGAATTATAGTCAACCGGGTGGTCGTACGAGAGCCGTAATAATTAAACGTGATCTCTAAGGGATCTTGAAGCGATGCTCTTTTAGATCGCACCGGATATGGCAATTGAACCACTTCGAACTCCGGAACTTAAATTTCATTTGATACATTGTTAATAAATATGTTTACAATATTTTCTAGATATATTTTCTTACCTGATCCATCTTCAGTTCCAAAAAATTTTTGTTTCTGTTCGACGGTCATGTCTTTGAACATGTCCTGATTACTGGCGATTGCACCGAACAATCCAAAAAGGATTGTTATGCTAAATAACATTTTCAGTCTACGGAAATGGGACATTTTACAGCTGCAAAAAAAATGAACTGTACTGTATTTTGGAAAAGAATCTTTTGAATTATGACGTTAAAAAACCAAACTGGTGAGTAGCAAATGTTCATTGTCAAAGTCTCAGTCTTTTTTTTTCTTTTTTTTTTAAATCACCTATTAGAAATTTCGACAACGAAATTTTGTTACTGATCCAGTTTCTCTTCATGATATCATAATTCGGAAATTATAGCTTACTGAAGTTTTATTTTGAAGATGCAACAATCTTGAACCTCATTGTCGGTTTCTGATTTCAGAATTCACAGATCCGACTTCCGGTCAGAAAATCGAAATCAAATTTTTTTCTAAAATTTTATAGAACTCAATTTTTTTAATTAATTAAAAAAACGAAGCAATATGCAAGATTTAATTTCTCCAAACTTTTTTTTTTCTTTCCAAAAACTTACCTGTATGATCGCAGAGAAGTGTCTGAATTTGGGTCCTTTCCCGGCCAATGTACAACGGAACATTGAAGTGTTTTCCAAAAAAGTGGATTCATTTTATGTTGATATTTATTGGCACTTCGAAATTTCGTTTGTCACATGTCCGTCGATAAAATAAATATTGTCCTGAGCTTGGCCGGAACCGAAAGCATTTAATACAGCGTGTAAGAATACCATTTGTCGCTGCCCACTTCCATGCAGATTGCAGCCCTGATATGCATTTTTAATATTTTTACTCCATCATATAAAATAAAAACATTTTGATTTTTACGACTCCATATAACGTTATCACAAACTTTACGCCCAAAGTTTTCCTCGAACATTTTTTTTCGAAGAAACGACATTACGGAAAACTTTTTTTCATCAAATACCCATTTTTTTCATCGTATCAATCGCAAAAAAAGGATTGTTTTCAATTCTATTACGATAATTTATTAATTACAGTCGACGATGTCAAAAGTTATATATTAGGGTGGTCCATTTAGACAAAAATTTTTTTCCTTGCGGGGCACCCCTCAAAATTGTTCTCTATTATGACAAAAAAATTCTTATAAATCATAGATGCGATAAAAAAATATGTAGAGGTCGCGACGGAATTTTTAAATTTTCTTGTTTTAATAATTTTTTTCAGTCGAAAATTCTCATGTATATGTTCACATTTTTTGCATTACATGAGTGTAGAGATTCTGGATATCACTGCGACAGTCCGTTACTGTTTTATGGTAGTTTTGGAGTACGAAATAATTGCAACTGCGAAAAATATGTGCTGTGAAAGTGAAAAATAGAGGGTGAGAAAATATTTTTAAAAATTTCAAAATGCCATAAAATTTCCATCCCTAAGAGAATTAATGCCAAATTAAATCCCCAACCCTTGTCTGATAATATCCTACCTGTAAACCAAATTGAAGTTAGATATCTAAATAATTATGGACCTTTGAACAAAAGCAAACTTAAAAAAATTATAAAATTATAATTGTAAAATTATAAAATTATCTCAGTCAATCTCTATCTGTATAATATCATGTATTTATCCCAAAAAACCTATTATATAAAAACTACAAAATTCTCGTAAAAAGAGCGAATGATAATCGTAAACATTTGAAGGTTTCGGACAATTATTGTTGTTATAGAGTGTCTCATAATATACTTAATTGTTTCCGGCATCTCCAGAATGTAATTTGTTAATCCTGTGGCCAAATGTTTATCACTATCATTCACTATTTTTACGAGAATTTTTTAATATTGATATAACACAGTTATTCTGTGATAAATATGTCACATCACGCCGGTAGCGAGGTTTGTAATTTTTTTTTAAATTTGTTTTCGTTCCAACTTCCACAATTTTGCAGATATCTAGCTGAAATTTGGTACACAAGTATATTATTATCAGACAGGATTTGGGATTTAATTCGGCGTTAATCGGCTTAGCGATAAAAATTTTATCACATTTTGAATTTTTTGAAAATATCTGGTCATCCTCTAATTTTCTCTTTCACAGCTCACATTTTTCGCAGTTGCAATTATTTCGTACTCTAAAGCTACTATAAAACAATAATGAACTGTCGGAGTGATATCCAGTATTTCTACACTCATGTAATGCAAAAAATGTAAAGATATACATGAGAATTTCCACTGAAAAAAATGTTTAAAAAAAGGAAAATTTAAAATTCCGTCGCGACCTCTACATATTTTTTTATCACATCGATGATTTACGAGCAATTATTTTTTCGTAATAGAGAACAGTTTTGAGAGGTGCCGTGTAAAAAAAAATATCGTGCAAAAATGGACCACCCTATTATATATACTATAATTCTGACGCAGAAGTAACTCAAACAACGTATTAATAAACTGATTAAGAAATTATTTACTTAACGAAGAAAAAGTAAATAAATCGTAGATATTTAAAAATATATATGGATTATTTTAACAATTTTTTTACGCTTCCAAACATTGTTCAATGTTTTTTTTTCTACAAATCTTAAACAGGAATCTTAGAATGAGAAATTTAATTATACTTAGATAAAAATTGATAAAAACAAATAAATTGTTGATATTAAAAAATATATATGAACTTTTTTAACAATTTTTTTGCACTCTCTAAAATTGTTCAATGTATTTTTTTACAAATCTTGAGCAAGAAGCTTAGAATTAAAAATTTAATTACACTTAGATAAAAAATAAAAATTGGATAAAAAATGCGAATTTTTATCCATTTGACAACGAATTCGTCGAAAAATCGCGAATAATTTGTTCTTATTGATTTTTAACTAAATAAAGCTTCACACTGTTTTTCACATTTCATAATATAATTTATTGGCCACAGTCGACTATGTCAAGTGTTATATATTCATCACAACATGATGCAGCAAAAACGCTCCGCCTTACAGTTGGTGTGATATAATTGTTTAATTATGCTGCGACAATAATGTTTTTCATTTACTCATTGAGTAATAGGATCTGCCTCGTGCCATTTTTTTTCTTGATACATTTGTCCTTGGAAATATGGATTCGAAGGCATATTATCATATTTGTGAATGCTTAATACTTATAGAAATAAAGATGATACAATTCGCTTTATAATTATAATTTCATAATAATATTATGTAGCGTTTATAATAAAATGTGTAAATTTTTGAACAGCTGCAAAAAAAAACTATTCATTTTTGATAAAATGGATAAATGTAATTCATTTTTTCCAACATGTGTTTGAACATGTTTTTTTTTTTTGCAACTATTCAAATGTTTACACATGATTTTATAATCGCTACAGGTTATTATTATGAAATCATAATTGCAAAACAAACTATACTATAAACTATATTTCTTGAATTAATGGGGATTTACAAATATGTATATTATACCCACTCCTGATTTATACACCGCTGAAAAAAAGACGTATTAAAACATATTGATTTTTTTAAAGTTTAGATTGACATTTTAATTCTTAGATATACGTCTACACGTTTTGAGCCTTCCATAGGTGATTCATTAAACCAAGTGCAGCCACCGTTTAAGCTGATTCTATCACATCCATATGTCGTACATAAATCGGTCGTGGCTTCCTGTTGTAATAAAAATTATAATTAGAAAATTTCGAGTTCTCTTTATGGTATGTAAAAAAATATTTCAGAACAGTCTTGGAGTAATACTCTGAAAAAAAAAGTATTTTATTAAGCCAAATAAATTCACTTTGTGTACCATAAAAATAATTAGATGTCAAAATTACAGAATTTATTAAGAAAAAAAATAACAGAATTTTCAAGGCCCAAAAAAGGTCGATTTACCATTTTTTAAATTTTTTAAATGAAATCACATTTAAAAAATTGAAAAATTGGAATTGACCAGGTCAAGATTTTACATAAAATTATTAGATGGTCATAGAAAACATGATTTTTATTCCAATTTAAAAATGGTAGTAAACAATAAATTTTTTTATCACTTAAATACATTGTCTTTAAATTCAGATAGAGCAAAATTTGTAACATTTTTCATCGTATAACCAAACACTTGATTTTTTTTTCTTTCTAAATTCAATAGTTGCCAGCTGTAAAAAAAATTAGCTGATTGAAAAAATACGACCTTAGACATGTCAAACAAAACATTCTTTGGTCGAAAATAAATGATTCTGATATAATATTCGTCGATGTATATGGGGCATTCCATACCGATTCGACCCGGACCCTCGACCTCGCGGATTTGGTCGTAAATTTTTTATATGATTGGACCAACTCCAAAAAGTACTGGAAGATTTTTTCAGATTTTTTTTTTCTTTTACGATTTTTTAAAGGTAACATATCGTTAGCCCAAATTTAAAAATCTGAAAAAATTCTCGAAAATTCCGCATGAAATAACAAAATTTTTGAGCCTGAAGCCAAAGCGGGCCGAGTTTTGCTTCTATTGTTTTTCTATAAAAAACTATTAAAAAATTTAGAAATGAAAGAGAAAAAGTTATCAAATGTTTCTAAACTGCGAGTTGCACAAAATTACGAAAAAAAAAACATTTCTCGTGGAGTACAGGGTTGAGTCAGATAACAAAATTAGATTTGTTGTGCGGTAGAATCTAATTTGATTTTATTGTTTGTTCATCTCAGCTGCACTCGGTGATCTTGAATTTTTTTTGTATTCAAAGGTGCGATCGCTTTTTAAATGATCATCATTGACATCTGATATTATCAATGGAATCCTTTGTATTTTTTTGGAAATAGGAAAAACTATTCGATAAGAATGTTATACAATTCTAGAAATTGCTGTATTACAAATAATAAAAAAACATGAAAGTTGAAATTTTCACAGCACTTCCTCTTTTTTTCCATAAACATTCTTCCGCAAGAAATTATATCGTTATTATTTGGCTTCCTCAGAGAGAAACTCTGTTTTGCGATTCCGGCCTGATTTAACAGTGAACATATTTTCTATGAATCGCATTTTTTTTTTACGAACAGAAAGCACTTGCAGAAGAAAGCAATATTTTAGAAAAATTTGATAACTTTTCCTCTTTCGTTTCTAAATTTTTTAATAGTTTTTTATAGAAAAAAATAGAAGCAAAACCCGGCCCACCCTAAAATACCGAAACCCGAAATAAATAAATGAAAAAAAAAAACAGAAAAAATTTTCCAGTACTTTTTGGAGTTGGTTCAATCATATAAAAAATTTTCGACCAAATCCGAGAGGTCGAGGGTTCGACCCAGGTCGAATCGGTATGGAATGCCCCATATCACTGATTTCGAAATTATTCCTTCCCCTTAATAAATTGATGAGCTTCGATAATATTTGCTCTAAACTTACAATGAAAAGTTAAACTTACATAACAATAACCTCGTGAATCCTTGAAAGCATTGTCGCATTGTCCGTTTATCGACATCCAACTGCCACGCATACTTTGTATCGCTTGAGGCATCTCATCAGGTCGATTATACATGCAGGTTGCTTGCGATGATCTGAACAAAATAGAGGAATTCTTCTGATATTGTTTGTGTGTTAAATAGACTCAGTTAATGAATTGTCTATACGGAGATAGGCAAACTATTTTTCAAATCTATATTTAAAAAAAAAACTATTAAAAAAATGATTGAACAATTTTTTTTTGCACTCCAAAAAGAATTCGCTTTTTTCATACAATTATTTTTTACAATATTTTTGCTATATTGAAATTCACGTTGTCGGCGCAATCGTAAAGCTGTTTTTAAGAAAGATGAAACTTGCAATCCTTTAGATGTTCCCCGAAAAAAAATTTATATAAACAAATTTCTAATGTATAAAACAATTTAGGAAAAAAAATTAGTAGTATGATGGCGACCTCTGTAATTTACCTGAAATACGATCTGAAAGCTTCACGACTGCATGGAGACCATTCGAGCCACTTAGCGTAACGATCACTTGGGGCCATTGTGTAACCGCCGGAATGGCGACATCCCTGCGATGTGCCTTGTCCATCATGTTCCACTCCAAGTCTGTCAGAAGATGCGATAGAGAATTCGGGAGAAAGTATTATTTATTTTGGCGTAGCAGGTTATGTTGATTCGTCCGCTGGGAACCTTAGTGGGTTCCGTCACCGCTGAAAAACGGCTACAACCACTCGGTGTTTTCTGCATTTTTCCGCACAGCCATTCACCACAAAAGCACTGAGCGTTATTTTATCTAGCGTTCGTGGTTTTTCTGTTTCGATCACCGCAAAAACACCGATGTCAATTTCGAAATTTCGTAATATATTGTAATTTGTATAAATAATGGTAGAAATCACAGACCGAATCAAGGCTTAAAGCACGGCAGTCCAGGATGGATTCCGGAATGGAGCCCCGGATGGATCACTTCCGCTTTTACCCAGATAGACAAACGTGCTTTTTTTTGTCATGCCGGCACCGTGCCGTCACCGTGCCGTCACGTGCCGTCACCATGCAGTCACACCGTGCGTTCAAAATTTTTCGATATGTCACGCCATGCCGTCACGGTGACGGCACGGTGACTGCACAACGTGACATATCGAAAAATTTTGGATTCTCGCCTGGACTGTCTTAGACTCCATCCCGGACGCCATCCCGGACTCCATCCCGGATTCCATCCCGGACGCCATCCTGGACGATCCTGGTGTCCACCAAGATGTTTGACACCGGGACATGACCGTGTCCACCTTGGGCACCTTGGTATCCAGACGATCCGTTTTGGACCACTCTGAGATGGAGTATGCCGACTTCAAGATCGGATTACCCAGATAGACACATGCCGGCACCGTGCCGTCACCATGCCGTCACGTGCCGTCACCATGCAGTCACACGGTGCGTTCAAAATTTTTCGATATGTCACGCCATGCCGTCACCGTGACGGCACGGTGACTGCACGACGTGACATATCGAAAAATTTTGGATTCTCGCCTGGACTGTCTTAGACTTCATCCCGGACGCCATCCCGGACTCCATCCCGGACGCCATCCTGGACGATCCTGGTGTCCACCAAGATGTTTGACACCGGGACATGACCGTGTCCACCTTGGGCACCTTGGTATCCAGACGATCCGTTTTGGACCACTCTGAGATGGAGTATGCCGACTTCAAGATCGGATTACCCAGATAGACACATGCCGGCACCGTGCCGTCACCATGCCGTCACGTGCCGTCACCATGCAGTCACACCGTGCGTTCAAAATTTTTCGATATGTCACGCCATGCCGTCACCGTGACGGCACGGTGACTGCACGACGTGACATATCGAAAAATTTTGGATTCTCGCCTGGACTGTCTTAGACTTCATCCCGGACGCCATCCCGGACTCCATCCCGGACGCCATCCTGGACGATCCTGGTGTCAACCAAGATGTTTGACACCGGGACATGACCGTGTCCACCTTGGGCACCTTGGTATCCAGACGATCCGTTTTGGACCACTCTGAGATGGAGTATGCCGACTTCAAGATCGGATTACCCAGATAGACACATGCCGGCACCGTGCCGTCACCATGCCGTCACGTGCCGTCACCGTGCGTTCAAAATTTTTCGATATGTCACGCCATGCCGTCACCGTGACGGCACGGTGACGGCACAGTCACACCGTGCGTTCAAAATTTTTCGATATGTCACGTCGTGCAGTCACCGTGCTGTCACGGTGACGGACCGGATCACACTGTGATCCGGTATGATAAACAGTTTCGGAAAAACTGCATTTGGAGAATAAGTAGGATTTGCATTTTGTCGTCTTTTTCTGTGTAAATTGAGATCAACGTGAGCCGATTTTCGCGCTGGTTTCAATAAAGGAAGTGTTAATACCATTTTTTTCTTTCTTTAGCCAATTCTTCAGGTCTTACCATTATTTCGACGCCGAAAATATTCCATCGGTACTTCAGGAATTTTGAAAATCACAACATTCACCGAAGAAAGCAGCAACACGAGATTCGACGCACGCACGCACGCACACGCACACGCACACGCACACGCACACGCACACGCACACGCACACGCACACGCACACGCACACGCACACGCACACGCACACGCACACGCACACGCACACGCACACGCACACGCACACGCACACGCACACGCACACGCACGCGCACGCGCACGCGCACGCGCACGCGCACGCGCACGCGCACGCGCACACGCACACGCACACGCACGCGCACACGCACACGCACACGCACACGCACACGCACACGCACACGCACACGCACACGCACACGCACACGCACACGCACACGCACACGCACACGCACACGCACACGCACACGCACACGCACACGCACACGCACACGCACACGCACACACACACACACACACACACACACACACACACACACACACACACACACACACGCACGCACGCACGCACGCACGCACGCGCGCGCGCACATACGGACATTTTTTCCACATCACTTTTCTGCACGTTTTGGAAAATTCTAAGTGTCGTGACATAAAAATCTCGAAATTTTTTTTTCATGAAAACAAAGCTTCCTCTATGAGGAAGCAAAAAAACGTATTAGTCAACATAAAATTATTACTATTTTTATTTTTATTATTACGCTGTTAGTTGTCAAATATTGGGAAATGATGATTAGCATAATCCTTTGAAATTCACTGTATGGGGATAACGAAAAAAACAGCCGGATTTTTTTTATTTATATTTTTTTATCAGGGACATTAATAAATTCATTTGTTAGGGTAATTTTATGTTTTATTTATTAGAGAAATCAATAAATTCAACACTTCAATACAAACACTAATTAAAAGTTACTTTATTGAACCTTCGATTGCGATTAACGAATCTTTTTTTTTCTTCGTAGAACATTTAGCGAACAAATATCCATCCGGTGACGTTAATTATAGGGGTACCCACGTCTGATTTATACAAGCCTAAAAAAAACAGGTACATCAAAACAGTTATATTTTGCTTACAAAGAAAAGTACTTATAAAAGTGTATTGTTTCAAGGCATTCAGAATATTTTATAATTTTGCTAGAAAAGAAGTTTTTTTGGTACGACTTACTATTCTAGTTTATTAAAAAATATCATACAAAAAAAAAATGGATAATTTGAAAAACTATCCATTAAACAATCTATTAAAAATTCATTAAATAATAATATTTCCCATTACATTTGATTTTTTTATTTTTCTTTTTTAGATGAACTAAGAAAAAAATGGAATTCTCAGTTTGTGGAAAATAGTATATAAAAAAGTACTCTATTAAAAATAAATAGTATCATAATCTGGCCAATTATAAGAAAGTTCAAATCGGTAAAAAAAAAAGTGAGCTAAATTCTACTTTTTGTTGACCCCGATTTTTTTATCTCTTACCATCCATCCATTTTCTTCATCCAATAACGATCCTTCCATTGGTACGTTAAAAATCGAATCGCAAGTACCATTTCTGTAGCAACCATAGGCGACGCAAGAATTTGGGTAATCCTGGAATAGAGAAAGCAAAATATATTTTTTATCGAAAAACTAGATTAACACTTATGATGAAAATCCTAAACTTACTGTACAGACAGTTGTGGAATCGGTATATAAATTATCGCATTGTCCTGAAAGCGGCAACCAAGCTCCGGGCATATTTCTTACCATATCAGACATTTCTTCCGGTCCGGAATACCCACATTTTCCTTGATTTGATCTGTGCGAAATATATCATTTTTTTTTTTTAATTAATAGTGTGGTTATTTTCGCCCATTCCAATAAATAAATAGAAATATAGGTCAATACGTCGTTTCTACAGAACCCGATTCTACACATCACCGACTCAACACCACCGACTCTACACAACGGCAATTCGACACATGCCTCGATTCAACACAACAGCAACTGTACACATCACCAACGCGACACATCACCAACTCGACACATACCTCAATTCGACACAACCCCAATTCTACACAGCCCCGATTCTACACAGTCACAACTGTCACGAGCCAAATGCACAACGACAATACTCTACACAGCCCCGATTCTACACAGGCACAATTGTTACGAGCTAAATTCACAACGGCAATACTCTACACAGCCCCGATTCTACACCGGCACAACAGTCACGAGCTAAAATCATCAAAGTCCCGATTCACACATCACCGATTCTACACCGTCACCAACTTACATCCAATCAACGTATGTCGTTCAAGTATTCCAACTTATCGGCGCACTATGATTGGATGTGAGTTGGTGACGGTGTAGAATCGGTTATGTGTTGAATCGGGACTTTGGTGAATTTAGCTCGTGACAGTTGTGCCTGTGTGGAATTGGGGTGTGTAGAGTATTGCCGTTGTGAATTTAGCTCGTGACATTTGTGCCTGTGTAGAATCGGGGCTGTGTAGAGTATTGCCGTTGTGCATTTGGCTTATGACAGTTGTGACTGTGTAGAATTGGGGTTGTGTCGAATTGAGGCAAGTGTCGAGTTGGTGAATTGTACAGTTGCTGTTGTGTTGAATCGAGGCATGTGTCGAATTGCCGTTGTGTAGAGTTGGTGGTGATGAGTCGGTGATGTGTAGAATCGGGTTCTGTAGAAACGACGTATTGCCGAAATATAGTTGACAAAAAAAATAGTTAATAGACTGCCGCAAAAAAAAATTCTTTTTACTTGCCACATAAAAAAACTATAGTCTAGACACTACCCGCGCAGAAAAAAGTAGTCCAGGATGGAGCCCCGGATGGAGTCCAGGATGTAGTCCCGGATGGAATCTTGGCAGTCCAGGATGGAGTACCGGATGGAGTCTCAGATGGTGTCCGCCGACTCCGGCTTTTAATCGGATCCCGGAGTCGGCGGACTACATCCTGGACGACCCGTGAATCGCGGCTGTCTAATGGCAGAATCCATTCTGGTGTCCATTACGGATTCTCACCTGGACTGTCTTACAGTCCATCCCGGACTCCATCCGGGATGACCCGTGAATCTCGGCTGTCCGATGGCAGAATCCATCCTAGTGTCCATAATGGATTCTCGCCTGGACTGTCTTACAGTCCATCTCGGACTCCATCCTGGACGATCCGCGAATTTCGGCTGTCCAATGGGAGAATCCATCCTGGATTCATTATGGATTCTCGCCTAGACTGACCCGCAGTCCATCCTGGACGGTCCGCGAATCTCGGCAGCCCGATGGCAGAATCCATCCTGTTGTGCATTCTGGACTCCATCCTGGACCTCACCCTGTACTCCATCCTGGACTCCATACTGGACTCCATCCTGGACGATCCGGGTGTCCACCAGGAGGTTGACACCAGGACCAGACCGTGTCCACCTTGGACACTTTGGTGTCCAGACGATCCATGTTGGACCACTCTTATTACGTCAACGGAGGGTAAGCCTCTCGTGTATAGTCGAACTCGAAACAGCTTTCCAGTCTTATATACGCTCAGGCTTCAAGTCACTTGCGAGAAACGCTTCGACCGCTCGCCATCTAGCGGAGCATTGTGTATCCGTGTTTCGCATGATGCCACTAGATGGCAACCGAACGCACCGTTTCTCGCAAGTGACTTGAAACCTGAGCGTATATAAGACTAGAAAGCTGTACTGCGTTCAACTACACACGAGAGGTCTAACCTCCGTTGACGTAATAAGAGTGGTCCAAAATGGATCGTCTGGACACCAAGGTGCCCAAGGTGGGCGCGGTCTGGTCCTGGTGTCAACCTCCTGGTGGATACCCGGATCGTCCAGGATGGAGTCCAGGATGGATTCTTCGTCGGGCAGCCGAGATTCCATGGACCGTCCAGGATGGAGTCCGGGATGGACGGCGAGACCGTCCAGGCGGGAATCCAAAATGGGCACCAGGATGGATACTGCATCGGATAGCCGAGATTCGCGGACCGTCCAGGATGGAGTCCGGGATGGACTATAAGACAGTCTAGGGGAAAATCCATAATGGGCACCAGGATGGATTCTCCCATCGGACAGCCGAGATTCACGGGTCATCCCGGATGGAGTCCAGGATGGACTGTAAGACACTCCAGGTGAGAATCCATTATGGACGCCAGGATGGATTCTCCCATCGGACAGCCGAGATTCACGGGTCATCCCGGATGGAGTCCAGGATGGACTGTAAGACAGTCCAGGTGAGAAT
Source organism: Ephialtes manifestator (assembly GCA_963970395.1). Lineage (NCBI taxonomy): Eukaryota > Metazoa > Arthropoda > Insecta > Hymenoptera > Ichneumonidae > Ephialtes > Ephialtes manifestator. The sequence goes on along the minus strand of OZ019968.1, from coordinate 4,385,914 downwards.
CCATAATGGACACCAGGATGGATTCTGCCATTGGACAGCCAAGATTCACGGGTCGTCCAGGATGGAGTCCGCCGACTCCGGGATCCGATTAAAAGCCGGAGTCGGCGGACACCATCTGAGACTCTATCCGGTACTCTATCCTGGACTGCTAAGATTCCATCCCGGACCCCATCCTGAACTGCCAAGATTCTATCCGGGACTCCATCCTGGACTACTTTTTTCTGCGCGGGTAATATTGACCGTTCTGAAAGAAAAGCTTCGTACGATGTTTTAAACTATGCATTACTTTTTTATTTATTAGTATATGAAAAACATACTGGAAAGTTAAATAGAGAATATCTGTTTGTCAATGTACCTGAAAAATGTTTGGAAAGCAACGCGACTGCAATTGGACCACTCGAATTTCTGGACCAGATCATTACGTGGGATCATTGTGTAACCATCGTCACTTTTACATAGTGCCGCTATGCCTGTCTCATCATGATTCACGCCAAATCTGGTAATCAATCATAATATCATCTTTTATTGCACATCTTCGTCTTATCTATGGGTCATTCCATGTTGTATCAAATGGGCTACCCAAATTTAGCATAGTCGCAAAAAATGTTTATAATTTTTTTTTTAAAGTTGTTTAGAGTATTGCGAACATCTATAACTTTTTTCTGAATTTTAGCACCTATGGTTTGCCCAAAATTTAATAACGATTTCTTTTATTTCATTTTTTTCAATTAGTTGTATGTAGGGCATTATACACGGATCGGACCACCTCTTACCACGACCGTTGTTGATATAGTTAATTATTTTTATAGTCATTCAGACAAGTGGATGGAGCAGGCTCAATTTTTTTCAAGTTTTTTCATCGCGTAATTCGCGCACTTGTGAATTTCTAAAAATTGCGTTTAAATACTTTCGAATTCACATATTTTCTTGGATATAAGTCGTATCGTAAAAAATTTATATAAAAGCTTTTCATTTTGAAATATACTTTTATGCAAATTTATTTTAAAAATTCTTCAACCCCTCCGAAGCATTGATTTTTAATCAATAAACATAAAAATCGATTTATCAAAATCTTCGACATTTTTTATTTTTCCCGAAAAAATCTCTAATATACTACTCATAAAGACGAATATTTTAAGATGGGAACTGGGACAATCCTTTTTTCGAATTTATATGCGAGTTTAAAAGACAAATAAAAAATGAAGACTCTCATAAAAAAAATAAAAAATAAAAAATAAAAAGTAAAAAATAAAAAATAAAAAATAAAAAATAAAAAATAAAAAATAAAAAATAAAAAATAAAAAATAAAAAATAAAAAATAAAAAATAAAAAATAAAAAATAAAAAATAAAAAATAAAAAATAAAAAATAAAAAATAAAAAATAAAAAATAAAAAATAAAAAATAAAAAATAAAAAATAAAAAATAAAAAATAAAAAATAAAAAATAAAAAATAAAAAATAAAAAATAAAAAATAAAAAATAAAAAATAAAAAATAAAAAATAAAAAATAAAAAATAAAAAATAAAAAATAAAAAATAAAAAATAAAAAATAAAAAATAAAAAATAAAAAATAAAAAATAAAAAATAAAAAATAAAAAATAAAAAATAAAAAATAAAAAATAAAAAATAAAAAATAAAAAATAAAAAATAAAAAATAAAAAATAAAAAATAAAAAATAAAAAATAAAAAATAACCGACACTGATGGTTGTGCGCCGGTGTACGGCTCTGGCGGTCCCACGAGTTAAGCAGCATTGTTTGCGGCCATAACTTGGATGGGTGACCGTTTAGCCGTGCACCGGCTGGCATATCAATCAGTGAGCGGGAGGTCAGTTTTTCTGAGACCTCGGTGTCTACACTTAAGTACTTTACTTTCGTATATACACCGGGAGATTAGAAGAATATATGACCGTCTGTACCAGCACGGGTTTTCCGCAGTTTCCCCGTGTTCATGGCGAATGCGGTACAGTGTAGCTAAGTCGGCTGCGGCCGCATGGAAAGTTAGGTTAGCTTAGCGAAGTGCGGGTAGGGAGAGATAGGAGGAAGGGTGGGATGGGCGGTAAAAGGCGATTGAAGCCATACCATGGAAAGAATAAATAATTTAAAAAAAATAAAAAATAAAAAATAAAAAATAAAAAATAAAAAATAAAAAATAAAAAATAAAAAATAAAAAATAAAAAATAAAAAATAAAAAATAAAAAATAAAAAATAAAAAATAAAAAATAAAAAATAAAAAATAAAAAATAAAAAATAAAAAATAAAAAATAAAAAATAAAAAATAAAAAATAAAAAATAAAAAATAATTACAGGTGACCGAGCTCATGCGCCATAATATGAATGCCCCACATGCCCTCATCAAACGTGCTAATTGCTACACCTCCTGCGCAACCTTCGTTGTGCCGAGCTGTACCTAAAACCACATATTAAAAAAAACGTAAATTTAATCATCAAAAAATGTATTTTGTCATATGCCATGACTCATCGTAATGTTTGAATTACCATCAATTGGAATAACATTCCCCTGATCGTCAGTACCATCCATGAAATACCTTAAAAAGATAATTATAGCGTTCAGGAAATATTTAAAAAATTGATTAACCGTCAATAATAAATTGTTTATCGTGGTCTCACGTGGTCAATATAACAACTGAATCCCATTCATCATAAGGAAACCTACGTTGCTCGTTGTAAAAATTTAAATGCGTCGCATTTAATACATCGTAAGCCTTCATTCGAAAATTTAAATCCATATTTTCTTGAATATAAGGAGTCGCCTCGAAACTCTGTAATGCATTTATGGAAAATAAAAAATTATTAAAACTAACACAGATACATTGTAATGTATTAGAATATTCAAAACCATGAATTTTAATAATAATTTTGCCAAAAAGTAATGAATAAATTAGTCAATAAAATAGTTTTTAAAAAATTTGAAATACTTTTCTTTCCTTTGTCAAATGTTTGGCTAGTGTTTGGCTAGTAGCAAATTTTTTATGTGATTTTGTAGAAATGTTTCATATTACATACAAAATACAAGATGTGTAAATATTATTTAGCGAACAATGATTATTTTAAAATATTTGTATATTTATTTATATTAATTTTTTATACTAAATCTTTTTTTATAATATAAACAGGAGGCTCTTTTTAGAAAAATGCGACAAATTGTTACCCATGGTAATATAATTCCAGCGATATTTAGATGAACCTCAGGGTCCTTCAATTGACGATACATCATATCCACACAATTGATCTGTGCAATCAAGTGTTTAAGGATTTCTTGACGCTGTGGATAACGTCTAAAAAAAGTTTTATTATCATATGTGCAAAGTTTGAAAAATATTTAATATAATTTGAATCGCTTACTGTATGACACTGTAATCAGGAATGATTAGTAATTTTGGATAAACAACATCTGGTACTTTAGTGGGATTCGTACTTTGTCGTTTCGGTCTGTGGGGATCGGGAATAGCATCATTTTTTGCTATTTTCCGAGATAAATGAAATGTTAACACAAATGAATTTTCTCTTAATTTATTTCCCACTGCTCACCATAATTGTTGCGACGGAAATATTCTTCCGGAATTCCAACACTTTTGAAAATTGCTAGGAATAGTGATTTCTTATCATCATCGTTCAACGAATTCTCAGATCTCTTGCCAATAACGTGTTTTCGATTGATGTCTATAAATGCATATTCAAATTCCTTTGGTACACTCTTGACGGTATAGTTTTGCCTAAGTAAACCCAGCTGAAAATATATTAAATTAATTTTTTAATCTATTTACTTAACTTTCGCACGAAGGAAGCTTAGTTTTTGTAAGAAACTCAAATTCTATGTAGAAAAACAAAAATGTTGGTAATTGCTAATAAATAAAGGAAAGAAAAAGGACGATCGGTATTGAATTTTAACTAGATTGATGAAACGATACGAATTTTTAGTAAGTGCAAGTGCTAGTGTGCTTCCTTTGTAAATTTAATTTGTAATTTACATAATAAATTAGCAATCTCTTCAGTTTTCGTTCGATTTTGAATACTTCGAAAAATTTCGACCAGTTCAGAACTAAAAATGGTCTGTATAAATTTAACAATTATAAACCAAAACGGCACTAACGATATTTTCGTTGCCCTCTGAATCCCGAAATCTTGCAACCGCTGAACCTTCGTCGGCGTTTTGGTACAATTCAAAGTCTCCAATATCATCGAAGATCTTAAAAACACAAAATCATCATTTTTTAAAAACACATTAACTTTCGATACCCTCTTAAAAAATTGGTTATCACAATGTTTTAATGCAAGAATTTTTCAAAAATCTCATAGATTGTAAAGTGGAAAATTGAAAAACTGAAAATTAACACATGGAAAAATAAAAATGGAAGAACAGAAAAAAATTAAGAGTAAGAAATCGAGAAATGACAAATTGAAGAATTATCAATCATATTAAATTGGAAAATTGGAAATTGAAAAATTGAACAATTGTAAGTTGACAAATCGTAAAAGAAAAAATTGGGAATTGAAAAAAATTTATTTTCGAAGATAATTATTTAATAACAAAATTACCTGTGGCATTGGAATATAGGCAACTTTTTGATAAGCATTCAGATTCGTTTGAGCACCCCATATGCCCGTTAGGCCACGACTAATAAGATCATGGTCTTCAACGATATAAAGTGTCGCGGTCAAAAGAGTACCAAAACCATTGAACGTTATTTCTATGGGATCCTTGGTTGATCTTTTCGACCGTGACGGTCTTACCAATTCCACAATTTCGTACTCCGGAACTGTGTACATTTAATAAATTGCTCATACGTTTGTTCACATTTTTTTCCTCTCGAATTTTCAAAAATATTTCTTATACATATTTTTTACCTGAGCCATCTTTGGTTCCAAAAAAAGATCGTCTCTCTTCGAGGCTCATTTTTTCATGAAAAATGTCCGCATTGCTTGCGATTACATTGAACAAACTAACAAATATTTTTATGCAAAATAAGATTTTCATTTTGCTACACCGAGTCATTGTAGAAACTCAAAAAAGTACACTACACACTTTTTGTTTCGGTTGACGAGTGATAATTCCTCGACCGTTGTGCCTTCGTATGTTGATGAAGATCGTCGCCGTAAAGATCCGGTTTGCAGCGTTGTATGGGATATAAAGGACGTTCAACGTTTATGGACATACGTCGGCACATGTTATCGCCCAAAACTGTTCCACGTGAGTGAAAAGATCTGAGATAAGTACATTTATAGCTCTTCCTGTTTTGTGCAGTGGAGAACTTACGCCTGATGGTGATTTTGTTAGTTTGATTGGTGCGAAGAATCATCAGTGTATTTTAGTACTTGAAATAAAAGCGTTTTGTCAGCCGAATAGCCAATCGTTAGTTTTGCGTGTCACATAGATAATACATTACCACAACTTGGCGTAGTTGACATAAAGTGCGCAACAACGAATAGTGTTTCAGCACGAGGACCACCAGATAATATTTATTTTATTAAGGATTACCTAACGTACGAAACTCAGTAAGCGAAAGAAAACTGGACCGTTGCTACGCCTTTTAAGTAAGCCCGATTTATAAGTAGTCAAACTCTTCTCTGGAATATTCTTTTAAATTGTGAAAAAGTACAAAAATTAAGCCATTTTTAAGAGATAGGATTCCGAGGATAGGATCCCGAGGAATGGGATAAGATCCCGAGGGATGGAATTCCTACGGATGGGATAATTTCCCGAGGGATGGGATAATTTCCCGAGGGATGGGACAAGATCCTAAGGATGGAATAATTTCCCGAGTGATGGGATAAGATATTTTATTGAACTTCCACCACGTACGCCACTTGGCTTTTACGAAACCCCACCTATTTTTGCGGCCGCAGCCGACTTACCCCCACCGTATCGCATTTGCCAAGGGCTCAGGGAAACTGCCGAAAACCTACGCCGATACAGCCAGCGCCTCTCTAAGTCCCCCGATGGCAATGCGAGTAAACTCAAGCACGGTCACCGGTGGCGCTTAGGCGACACCTCCCTTCAGCGATGTTCCTGCTCGGCCCGGAGGACACCATCCGGCAGATAAGAACCCGCGGGTGTCACTCCGAGTTGAACACAAACATCACTGATGGGTGTTTTTGGGCACATATTTATCAAAGGTGGGAACCCAACCACCAGGATCACAGAAAAACCACTTGGAAAAATTCCAGCGGTGTCGGCTGGGAATCGAACCCGGGCCCGCTGCGTGCCAACCCGAGCCTTCATCCACTAGGCCACTGCTCCCCCGATGGGATAAGATATTTAAGGATGGGATTCCTAGGGATGGGATAATTTCCCGAGGGTTGGGATAAGATTCTTATGGATGGGATAAGATTCTTAAGGATGGGATTCCTAGGGATGGGATAATTTCCCGAGGGTTGGGATAAGATTCTTATGGATGGGATAAGATTCTTAAGGATGGGATTCCTAGGTATGGGATAATTTCCCGAGGGATGGGATAAGATTCTTATGGATGGGATAAGATTCTTACGGATGGGATAACATTCTTAAGGATGGGATAAGATCCCGGGGAATGGGATAAGATCCCGAGGATTGGGATAAGATCCCGAGGAGTGGGATAAGATCCCGAAGAATGGGATAAGATCCCGAGGAATGGGATAAAATCCCGAGGAATGGGATAAGATCCCGAGGAATGGGATAAAATCCCGAGGAATGGGATAAGATCCCGAGGAATGGGATAAAATCCCGAGGAATGGGATAAGGTCCCGAAGAATCGGATACGATCCCGAGGGACGGGATCAAATTCCGATGGGATGGGATACGATCCCGAGAGATGGGATAAGATCCCGAGGGATGGGATAAGATTCCGAGAGATGCGATAAGATCCCGAGGGATGGGATAAGATCCCGAGAGATGCGATAAGATCCCGAGAGATGCGATAAGATCCCGAGGGATGGGATAAGATCCCGAGAGATGCGATAAGATCCCGAGAGATGGGATAAAATCCCGGGGGATAGTTACAAGAAAAAATTATTTTTATTCCTATTCTTCTTTTTTTTCTACATTTCGGATCATTCGAATTAACTAGATTTGACAATTACGAATCAGATATTTTCATACAAACAAATTTTCCTTTATGGAGAAGCAAATAAAATTCTGGCAATTGGAGCCTATTGCACATTTCAACGTGGCCAACTTTTCACATAAGAAACTCGTAAAATAAAACGTTATCAATTACTATCGCTCGTAAACGAAACTGCACCATGCACACTGATATAAGTAGACCGGAATATGGAGACTTTGCAAGACTCAGTTCTCAGTTTTTTCAGTGGTCAATTTTGATCACATCTCCCAGGTAAAGCATATTCAACATTGCTGAACGACATTTTTTTTAATAATTTTTTTTTCAGATTTCTTTTTACCGAACTTTTTGAGTTATGAATAATTAAAGCTATCTAAAAAACGCCCTAATTTAAAAAACTCAAAAAATTCTCAAAAATACTATGATATGCAACAAAACATTTGAATCATAGGCCAGAGTGGGCCGGGACCTCCTGCTATTTTTTTCTTCATTTTATAACATTATTCAAAGGTTTTTTACATGTTAAATAGACAACGCTTCTATTTGAAAATCTCAAAAATGCTGCCATGACACCCAAATATATATGGGACATTCCACCGGTTATCGACAGGGTCGCAAACCTCACATTTTTGTTTTTCGTTTTGAGATGTTGAACAGCAATATAAAAAATCACTCTAGAATTTTTTTTAGATTTTGTAAAAAATTTGTTTTTCTTTAATTACCTAAAAATTTTTTTCTCAAAAAGTACGACGACGGTTTTTACAAAAACAAAATTTTTGAGCCTGGGCCCAGAGTGGGGCGAGGCCTAGATTAGCAGCTAAAAATAAAACAAAATTTTGAAAAATGTAAAATAATACCCCAAACTTGAACCTCTCTAAAAGTACGTTGATGATTTTTTTATGTGCGTGCGTGCGCGTGAAAATGCACGCACACGCATACTCACACTCACACTCACACCCACACTCACACTCACACTCACACTCACACTCACACTCACACTCACACTCACACTCACACTCACACTCACACTCACACTCACACTCACACTCACACTCACACTCACACTCACACTCACACTCACACTCACACTCACACTCACATTCACACTCACACTCACACTCACACTCACACTCACACTCACACTCACACTCACACTCACACTCATACTTACACTCACACTCACACTCACACTCACACTCACACTCACACTCACACTCACACTCACACTCACACTCACACTCACACTCACACTCACACTCACACTCACACTCACATTCACACTCACACTCACACTCACACTCACACTCATACTTACACTCACACTCACACTCACACTCACACTCACACTCACACTCACACTCACACTCACACTCGCACTCACACTCACACCCGCACTAACCCACATCCGGAATCGTTTTCGCGGCGTTTCAAAACATTTTGAATTTGCTGACATAAAAAGTCGGAAAAAAAAAGTTTTTATTACAAATCGAAAAATTGTAAACCACGAGGATAATCGTTTGATAGTACCGTTTGAGTATAGGCAACGTTTCGATAGACGGCGAGTCTGATTTCAGCAAACCATAGGCCCGTTTAGCTCGGACTAATTAGATCAGGGTATTGAACGACATTAAGAATCGATGTCGAAGGAGTACTAAAAGCATTGAAAGGTATAACGATCGGATCATGGGCTGATCTTTTCGACCGTGACGATATCATCAATTCAACGAGTTCGAACTCCGGAACTGAAGACATTTAACACATTGCTTATGCGTTTGTGAATAATATTTTTTGCAGTTCCTTACCTGATCCATCCTCAATTTCGAAAAAAGATCGTTTCTCTTCGAGGCTCATTTTTTCATAAATTTCATTACTACTCACGATTACATTAAACAAATAAAAAAATATTTTTATGCAAAATAAAATGTTCAATTTATTACACCGTGAAATTGTACGCGTTTGATGCAATTTCACTGCACAATTTTCGTGATACTGGACTGGTAAAAATTCCTCTACAGTTTTTCGTTCGTATATTCGCAATATTTGTCACCATAGAAAGCTTTTTTTGTAGTGCGGATAAGCATGTAAGTGATACGATCGTTAATAGTCGTACGTTAGTAGATATTATTGCCTAAACACGTAGTACCATGTATGTGAAAAAATCGAAAACAAGTACATTTATATAAGACATTTTTTTTTTTAATTCCGTAAGTCATGTTAATAAAAATTAATATTTTTTAATGTACGTCGTGCAAGTGATTATGCACTTTATTTTTGCTTCCTCATAGAGGAAGCTTTGTTTTCATGAAATTTTTTTTTTTCGAGATTTTCATGTCAGTATGCTTAGAATCACCTAAAACGTCGAGAAAAGTGGTTTAGAAAAAATGTCCGTATGTATGTATGTGTGTGTGTGTGTGTGTGTGTGTGTGTGTGTGTGTGCTGGGCTTCGAAAATTCAATCTCCTCTCACTCGGGAACCGTTCGAGCGATCCGGCTCAAATTTGGCACGCAAGTAGAGTAGCTGCCCCTCTTTGAATGTTGTGATTTTTGCCAAAATATGTGAAGTCATTAAGATTTTATGTTGATTTTAATTTGTTGAAAAAAGGGCGTGGTCGCTCTAACTTTCGTAAAAGTTCGCCGATTTGGCTAAATAGTTCTTCATAACTGAAGATACGTTCAATGTTGTATGGTATTGAATTTCGACGAAATCGGTAAAGCGGTTCGGATTTTATAGAATTTTGAATTTTTCGAAAAAAATAGATTTTGATCTAAATTACGTCGAATTTCAACAAATGAACAGAAATTTTGTACAGACGAAAAATAACATTCAGAAATGCCATGTACCAAATTTGGTGATGATCGGTAAAGTCGTTCGGATTTTACACCATTTTTCATTTAAAAAAAAATGTAGATTTTCGCTATAACTTCCGGAAAAGTTGAGAAAGTACGACAAAAATTTGTATCTAATCAAAATTAGATGTAACGGTGTTTGCAGAGGTGATTTATAGCTGTATAAAACACCTCTTATAAAACACCTTGTGTCTCTTTTGCAGAGGTGTTTTATACAGCTATAAATCACCTCTGCAAACACCGTTACATCTAATTTTGATTAGATACAAATTTTTGTCGTACTTTCTCAACTTTTTTTTTATTTTACAACTACTGCAAACAAATTGTAACTTGGTTTCTATGTTTTTAGTGGATAGTATAAATTTACTATTTTTTAATGAGTTACTATTTTTTAATGAGTTCGTATAAATATTATCATAAACTTTAGAACAAAAAATGTTCATAAAAAAAATATGTATTAGTCAACATAGAATTATCACTATTTTTATTTTTATTATTTACTGTTAGTTATCACATATTGGGAAATTATGATTAGCATAATCCTTTGAAATTCACTGTATGTGGGATAAAGGTAAATCAGCCGGATTTTTGTTTATTTATATTTTTTTTATCAAGTAAATTAATAAATTCAATAATTCAATACGAACACTAATTAAAAGTTACTTTATTGAACCTTCTATTGCGATTAACGAATCTTTTTTTTTCGTTGGACATTTGGCGATAAAAATATCCATCCGGTGACGTAAATTATACGGGTACCCACATCTGATTTATACAAGCCTAAAAAGAAAAACAGGTGCATGTAGCAGTTCTATTTTGCTTACAAAAAAAAGTACTTATAAAAGTGTTTTGTTTTTATGGTATTCAGAATATTTTACAATTTTGATAGAAAAACAGTTTTTTCCGTACAAATTACTATTCTAGTTTATTAAAAAATTCCATACCAAAAAAAGTGGATAATTTGAGAAACTATTCATTAAACTATTTATTAAAAATTCATTAAATAATAAACATATTACCATTACATTTGATTTTTTTCTTTTTCTTTTTTAGATGAAGTACGAAAAAAATGGAATTCTCGGTTTGTGGGAAAAAATATATAAAAAAGTACTCTATTAAAAATAAGTAGTATCATAATCTGGCCAATTATAAGAAAGTTCAAATCGGTAATAAAAGAAAGTGAGCTAAATTCTACTTTTTGTTGACCCTGATTTTTTATCTCTTACCCTTAATCCATTATGATCCATTAACGATCCTTCCATTGGTACATAAAAAATCGAATCGCATGTACCATTTCTGTAGCAATCATAGTTGACGCAAGAATTTGGGTAATTCTGGAATAGAGAAAGTAAAATATTTTTTTATCGAAAAACTTGATCGATACTTATGATGAAAACGCTAAACTTACCCCACAGGCATTTGTGGAATCGGTATATAAATTATCGCATTGTCCTGGAAGCGGCAACCAAGCTCCGGGCATATTTTTTACCACATCAGACATTTCTTTCGGTCTGGAGTACCCACAATTTCCTTGATTTGATCTGTGCGAAATATATCAATTTTTTTCAATAATTAATAATTTGATTATTTTTGCCCATTCCAATAAATAAATATGTAAATAAATAAAAATATAGTGGACAAAAAAATTTTTACCTGAAATATGTTTGGAAAGCAGCGCGACTGCAATTAGACCACTCGAGTTTCTGGACCCAATAATTTTGACTCATTGTGTAACCATCGTCATTTTTACATAGCATCGCTATGTCTTTATCATCGTGACCCACGCCAAATCTGTTAATCAATCGTAATATCTTCTTTTATTTTATATCTTCTTATTTATGGGTTATTCCATGTCGTACCAAATGGGCTACCCAAATTTAGCATGGTCGCATAAAGTCTTCATAATTTTTTCAAAAGTTGTTTAGAGCATCGCGAACATCCATACATTTTTTCAGAATTTTAGCACCTATGGTTTGCCCAAAATTTAATAATGATTTCTTTTATTTCATTTTTTTTCAATTAGCTGTATGTTCAAGATTACCGATAGTACGGAACAGAAATTTGTTCCCGTGGAAAACATGAGATTTTGAATGAAGTTAAAAAACAGAAGTTTCCACAGCCGCGCGAAAAAACTTCCGCCATTTTTTGACAAAATAAAGTAAAAATATTATTTTTTCGTTGAGACAGACCATTCCGATTTTTCTCAAACTTTCACAGAATTTCCATATTTTCCTTACAAATTACAGAAAAATTGACACGATGGAAAATGAATTCTTTTTTTTTAATCTCCATTTTTCGAAAATGCCCAATGGAAACACTTTTGGGTTTTGCTAATGATCTTTTTTATAGTTGTTTTCATGGGCTCCATGGAAAAAAATATTTTATATATGGATTTTATATACTATGCCTAAAAAACTATTTTCAATTGTTAAAATAGATTTTTCGACAATTATGACATTTAAAAAAAAATCTGATATATTTTTTGTCCACGTACTTTTCCCATAAAATTCTGTTCGTCAAATGGAGATATTTTATAAAAAATAAAAAATAAAAAATAAAAAATAAAAAATAAAAAATAAAAAATAAAAAATAAAAAATAAAAAATAAAAAATAAAAAATAAAAAATAAAAAATAAAAAATAAAAAATAAAAAATAAAAAATAAAAAATAAAAAATAAAAAATAAAAAATAAAAAATAAAAAATAAAAAATAAAAAATAAAAAATAAAAAATAAAAAATAAAAAATAAAAAATAAAAAATAAAAAATAAAAAATAAAAAATAAAAAATAAAAAATAAAAAATAAAAAATAAAAAATAAAAAATAAAAAATAAAAAATAAAAAATAAAAAATAAAAAATAAAAAATAAAAAATAAAAAATAAAAAATAAAAAATAAAAAATAAAAAATAAAAAATAAAAAATAAAAAATAAAAAATAAAAAATAAAAAATAAAAAATAAAAAATAAAAAATAAAAAATAAAAAATAAAAAATAAAAAATAAAAAATAAAAAATAAAAAATAAAAAATAAAAAATAATCGGACCATGCGCATAATATAGCAGATAATTACAGGTGACCGAGCTCATGCGCTATAACATGAACACCCCACATGCCCTCAACAAATAAGCAAACTGCTGCACCTCCTGTGCAACCTTCGTTCATCTGAGCTGTACCTAGAACCACATGTTTAAAGAAACTGTGAATTTAATTATCAAAACATTTATTTTGTCATACGCCATTACTCAGCCTAATCTTGTAATTACCGTCAATTGGAGTAACATTCCTCTGGTCGTCAATACCATCCATGGGATACCTTTGAAAAGTTAATTACAGCGTTAATGAAATATTTAAAAAATTGATTAACCGTCAATAATAAATTGTTTATCAAGGTCTCACGTGGTCAACATAACAACTGAGTCCCATGCTTTATGAGGAAATCTACGTTGCTCGTTGTAAAAATTTAATTGCGCCGCTTCTAGTACATTGTAAGCCCTCATTCGAAAATGTAAATCCATATTTTCTTGAATATAAGGAGTCGCTTCAAAACTCTGCAATACATTTATGGAAAATAAAAAATGATTAAAACTAACCCAGATACATTGTAATTAGAATATTCAAACCGATCAATTTTATTAATAATTTTGCCAAAAAGTTATGAATTAATTACTCAATAAAATAGTTTTACAAAAATTTGAAATACTTTTCTTTCCTTTGTGAAATTATTTGGCTAGCAGCAAATTTTTTTATATGATTTTGTAGAAATGTTTCATATTTCATACAAAATACAAGATGTGTAAATATTATTTAGTGAACAATGATTATTTTCAAATATTTGTGTATTTATTTATATTAATTATTTATACTAATCTTTTTTTTTAAATAAATAAAAAGGAGGCTCTTTTAAGAAAAATGCGACAAAACGTTACCCGTGGTAATATAATTCCAGCGATATTTAGATGAACCTCAGGATCCTTCAATTGACGATACATCATATCCACACAATTGATCTGTGCAATCAAGTGCTTAAGGAAATCTAGAAGCTGTGGATAACGTCTAAAAAAAGGTTTTATTATCATATGTGCAAAGTTTGAAAAATTTGTAATACAATTTGATTCGCTTACTCTATGACACTGTAATCAGGAATGATTAGTATTTTTGGATAAACAACATCTGGTACTTTAGAGGGATTCGTACTTTGTCGTTTCGGTCTATGCAGACGGGGATCGGGAATAGCATCATTTTTTGCTATTTTCCGAGATAAATAAAATGTTAACACAAATGAATTTTCTCGTAATTTATTTCCCACTGCTCACCATAATTGTTGCGACGGAAATATTCTTCCGGAATTCCAACACTTTTGAAAATTGCTAGGAATAGTGATTTCTTATCATCATCGTTCAACGAATTCTCAGATCTCTTGCCAATAACGTGTTTTCGATTGATGTCTATAAGTGCATATTCAAATTCCTTTGGTACACTCTTGACGGTATAGTTTTGCTTAAGTAAACCCAGCTGAAAATATATTAAATTAATTTTTAAATCTATTTACTTAACTTCCGCACGAAGGAAGCTTAGTTTTTGTAAGAAACTCAAATTCTATGTAGAAAAACAAAAATGTTGGTAATTGCTAATAAATAAAGGAAAGCAAAAGGACGATCGGTATTGAATTTTAACTAGATTGATGAAACGATACGAATTTTTAGTAAGTGCAAGTGCTAGTGTGCTTCCTTTGTAAATGTAATTTGTAATTTACATAATAAATTAGCAATCTCATCAGTTTTCGTTCGATTTTGAATACTTCGAAAAATTTCGACCAGTTCAGAACTAAAAATGGTCTGTATAAATTTAACAATTACAAACCAAAACGGCACTAACAATATTTTCGTTGCCCTCTGAATCCCGAAATCTTGCTACCGCTGAACCTTCGTCGGCGTTTTGGTACAAGTCAAAGTCTCCAATATCATCGAAGATCTTAAAAATACAAAATCATCGTTTTTTAAAAACACTTGGACTTTCGATACCCTCTTAAAAAATTGGTTATCACAATGTTTTAATGCGAGAATTTTAAAAAAATCTCATAGATTGTAAAGTGGAAAATTGAAAAACTGAAAATTAACACATGGAAAACTAAAAATGGAAGAACAGAAAAAAATTAAGAGTAAGAAATCGAGAAATGACAAATTCAAGAATTATCAATCATAGTAAATTGGAAAATTGGAAATTGAAAAATTGAACAATTGTAAGTTGACAAATCGTAAAATAAAAAATTGTGAATTGAAAAAAATTTATTTTCGAAGATAATTATTTAATAACAAAATTACCTGTGGCATTGGAATATAGGCAACTTTTTGATAAGCATTCAGATTCGTTTGAGCACCCCATATGCCCGTTAGGCTACGACTAATAAGATCATGGTCTTCAACGATATAAAGTGCCGCGGTCAAAAGAGTACCAAAACCATGGAACGTTATTTCTATGGGATCCTTGGTTGATCTTTTCGACCGTGACGGTCTTACCAATTCCACAATTTCGTACTCCGGAACTGTGTACATTTAATAAATTGCTCATACGTTTGTTCACATTTTTTTCCTCTCGAATTTTCAAAAATATTTCTTATACATTTTTTTTACCTGAGCCATCTTTGGTTCCAAAAAAAGATCGTCTCTCTTCGAGGCTCATTTTTTCATGAAAAATGTCCGCATTGCTTGCGATTACATTGAACAAACAAACAAATATTTTTATGCAAAATAAGATTTTCATTTTGCTACATCGAGTCATTGTAGAAACTCAAAAAAGTACACTACACACTTTTTGTTTCGGTTGACGAATGATAATTCCTCGACCATTGTGCCTTCGTATGTTGATGAAGATCGTCGTCGTAAAGATCCGGTTTGCAGCGTTGTATGGGATATAAAGGACGTTCAACGTTTATGGACATACGTCGGTACATGTTATCGCCCAAAAATGTTCCACGTGAGTGAAATAATCTGAGATAAGTACATTTATAGCTTTTCCTGTTTTGTGCAGTGGTGAATTTACGCCTGATGGCGATTTTATTAGTTTAGTTGGTGCGAAGAATCATCAGTGTATTTTAGTACCTGAAATAAAAGCTATTTGTCAGCCGAATAGCAAATCGTTATTTTTGCCACGTCACATAGATAATACATTGCCACGACTTGGCGTAGTTGACATAAAGTGCGCAACAACAAATAGTGTTTCAGCACGAGGACCACCAGATAATATTTATTTTATTACGCGTTACCTAACGTATGAAACTAAGTAAGCGAAAAAAAACAGGACCGTTTATAGGTAATAAGCCCGATTTATAAGTAATAAATCTCTTCTCTGAAATATTCTTTTAATTTGTGATAAAGTACTAAAATTAAGCCATTTTTTAGAAGGGTTCCCGAGAGATGGGATAAGATCCCCAGGAATGGGCTCCCGAGGGATGGGACAAGATCCCGAGTGATGGGATAAGATCCCGAGGGATGGGAAAAGATCCCAAGGGATGGGATAAGATCCCGAGCGATGGGATAAGATCCCGAGGGATGGGATAAGATCCCGAGGGATAAGATAAGATTCCGAGAGATGGCATAAGATCCCGAGGGATGGGATAAGATTCCGAGAGATGGCATAAGATCCCGAGGGGTGGGTTAAAATCCCGAGGGATGGGTTAAAATCCCGAGGGATGGGTTAAAATCCCGAGGGATGGGATAAGATTCCAAAAGATGGCATAAGATCCCGAGGGATGGGATAAGATTCCAAAAGATGGCATAAGATCCCGAGGGATGGGATAAAATCCCGAGGGATGGGATAACATCCCAAAAGATGGCATAAGATCCCGAGGGATGGGATAAGATTCCAAAAGATGGTATAAGATCCCGAGGGATGGGATAAGATCCCAAAAGATGGCATAAGATCCCGAGGGATGGGATAAGATCCCGAGAGATGGGATAAAGATCACGAGGGATGGGATAAGATCCCGGGGGATAGTTACAAGAAAAAATTATTTTTATTCATATTCTTCTTTTTTTTCTACATTTCGGAGCATTCGAATTAACTAGATATGACAATTACAAATCAGATATTTTCATCCAAACAAATTTTCCTTTATGGAGAAGCAAATAAAATTCTGGCAATTAGAGCCTATTGCGCACTTCAACGTCGCCACCTTTTCACGTAAGGAACTCATAAAATAAAACGTTGTTAATTATTATCGCTTGTAAACGGAACTGCACCATGCACACTGATATAACTAGAACGCAATGTGGAAACTTTGCAAGACTCAGTTCTCAGCTTTTTCAGCGAGATGTTTTGCCTGGGAGATGTTTTGATCACATCTCCCAGGTAAAGCATATTCAACATTGCTGAACGACATTTTCTTTTGTTTAAAGTAATTTTGCATTATAGTACACGAAACATATTCATTACATTTTTTTTACATGAGGGAAGAAAGAAAAACTTATTTAAAAAATGGTACTATCCACATTTTTTAATTCTTGCTTAAAAATCAAAGTCTCATACCTCACTTAACAGGACTTAGAATATTATAATATCATTATATAATTTTGAGTTGGAATTAACCGAACTCCCAGCATATCGCACACTGAAGTTGAAAATATTTAACTTCGAGATAAATAATAAATAAATAAACAATTAAACTTATCGTGGCGGTCCGCCATCTTCCAAACTACCAGCTGGGGAGTGATACGGGGGGCAATACGTCAGTTCTACAGAACCCATCTCTACACAGACCCATCTGTACACGAGCATCTGTACACCATTTTTTTTACACGCGTTTAATTGAGCACAACGAAATTGTACACAACACGAACTTGACAAAGCGGAATTTAAAACGGATAACCTTGTCACGACGAAACCTTGCGGAAATTTAGTTCGACACGGAAAAATTGATCACGTCAGTAATCGTTCTGACAAAACTTTGCACAGCATACTCTGGGCACCATCAATCTGCTCACAGCACTAGTTCGACACAACAAATTTCTTCGTAGCACAAGGTCGAAATGGTAAATCTCGACACGGCACCATTTTGTAACGACAAATCTCGACACAACGCGAGTACGGCCCGGTAACGTTTGCCACGACGAACCTTCGACACGACACAAGTTGTACACGACGATGTTCTACACAGACCCATCTCTACACAGACCCATCTCGACACCGACGCTAATCTTCTGATTTAAATCGGATAATATATTTACCGACTGGCAATTTTGCGTTGAGCCTATTTTGCCGGCTCAAACTTTACCGGACCGTACTCGCGTTGTGTAGAGATTTGTCGTTACAAAATGGTGCCGTGTCGAGATTTACCATTTCGATCTTGTGCTACGAAGAAATTTGTTGTGTCAAACTAGTGCTGTGAGCAGATTGATGGTGCCCAGAGTATGCTGTGCAAAGTTTTGTCATAACGATACAGAACCCATCTCTACACAGACCCATCTGTACACGAGCATCTGTACACCATTTTTTTTACACGCGTTTAATTGAGCACAACGAAATTGTACACAACACGAACTTGACAAAGCGGAATTTAAAACGGATAACCTTGTCACGACGAAACCTTGTGGAAATTTAGTTCGACACGGAAAAATTGATCACGTCAGTAATCGTTCTGACAAAACTTTGCACAGCATACTCTGGGCACCATCAATCGGCTCACAGCACTAGTTCGACACAACAAATTTCTTCGTGGCACAAGATCGAAATGGTAAATCTCGACACGGCACCATTTTGTAACGACAAATCTCTACACAACGCGAGTACGGCCCGGTAAAGTTTGCCACGACGAACCTTCGACACGACACAAGTTGTACACGACGATGTTCTACACAGACCCATCTCTACACACACCCATCTCGACACCGACGCTAATCTTCCGATTTAAATCGGATAATATATTTACCGACTGACAATTTTGCGTTGAGCCTATTTTGCCGGCTCAAACTTTACCGGGCCGTACTCGCGTTGTGTAGAGATTTGTCGTTACAAAATGGTGCCGTGTCGAGATTTACCATTTCGATCTTGTGCTACGAAGAAATTTGTTGTGTCGAACTAGTGCTGTGAGCAGATTGATGGTGCCCAGAGTATGCTGTGCAAAGTTTTGTCATAACGATTACTGACGTGATCAATTTTTCCGTGTCGAACTAAATTTCGGCAAGGTTTCGTCGTGACAAGGTTATCCGTTTTAAATTCCGCTTTGTCAAGTTCGTGTTGTGTACAATTTCGTTGGGCTCAATTAAACGCGTGTAAAAAAAAATGGTGTACAGATGCTCGTGTACAGATGGGTCTGTGTAGAGATGGGTTCTGTAGAACTGACGTATTGCCATACGGGGACACGTCCGTTCTGGACAGTATCCACCGAGGAACCCCCGGTCTTCTTCTTCTTCTTCTTCTTTTTTACAGTTTGCTGGGGCCTACGCATAGGCGGAGGCAGTCCCAACTGGCCTCTGGGACACCGTGTCGGCCAATGGTAAGATTTTTGCTGATGCCATCCGTACCAATAGGCGGCAACCAGACTGGAAATGTTGTCCAATAAAATAAACGAAAAAAGAAGCCGCTCGGTGACTGCGACTTCTATGTAAATATTATCATTCGAGTCTGCCCGTTGACTCGACTATATGCTTGTGTATTGTTCTTGAAATTGAGCGGATTTGCCTTCGTCGTATTGTCCTTGGACAATGTATACTCGGACTTGTATATGTATTTGAACAAAGGTGATCGCGTGATGTCGTATTTTTCTTATTTCACCAATGTATCAGCTTGGAAGTTTCAAATGTGAGCCATAAAGACTTATGCCTCGATTGAAAACTCGCCATTATTCTTTGTATTAATTACATATTTTTACTTTATTCAGTATTAACGCGATTACCCGTCTTCCAGGAATCACGCGCACTGGATTTTAAACAAAAACTAACAAAGCCTTTAACAGGACTTAGAAATATTATGATATTATTATATTATATTGAGTTGAAAATAACCGAATTCCCGGCATTTCGCACACTGAAGTTGAAAATATTTAACTTCGAGATAAATAATAAATAAATGAACAATTAAACTTGTCTTGGTGGTCCGCTATCTTCCAAGCTACCAGCTGGGGAGCGACACGGGAACACGTCCGTCCTGGACGGTATCCACCGAGGAACTCCCAGGAACCTCCGGTCGAGCGTTCACTGCTTTCGATTCTACCCTCGGTTACCACGCGACCCTTTTGTCCTTCTGTCGTACTATTATTCTCCCCTTTTTCCGGTAGATGTCGCGTCCCCAATATTTCCGGAATTTCGTCTGTGAGCCAGAATAGCAGACAGACAGCGCAAGTGTCAAATGGAGCGGTAATGGCGACACTCGATAGAATTGTCATTGGTACTTGCCTTATAAAAATCACGAAAAACATGTGATAAACACGAATCAATCTCATCACCAAACGAACTCAGGTGAGTTCCTCTAAAGGCCATCGTTAAAAAAAACACCCTTAAATCAATTTCAAAGCACTAAATTCGTAAAATCCACGAGCAAAAAACCCATAGAGAGGTTCTACTCTTGACTCTACCATTCATAGCACCACAGGCACAAAAGACATTAAGAAAATATCTATAATCCATTTTTTTCAAAATTCCACTAATTTTTACTGTGATTCAGCAAAAAAATTTATTTGTCAATTTTTTTTTTGCGCAATAAAAAAAATTTTTATTCTTTTTTAAGGTCACACTTAGGTGCGGTCCAAAAATTTTTGCTTTATTGTTTAAACAAAAAAAAAACTTTTTGGAAGAAAATCCTGGAAATTATGGAAATATTGGATCTAATTTTCTAAAGATGTTATTCGTACTTTGATGAAATATTTTGTCGCTCTTCATTTTATCTTGTTAATTCCACAAATTTTTTGTTTTTTTTTTTATAAATATAAAAAATCCATTCTGTATTTAAAAAAAACCAGAATTTTTTTTTAGCATTTACTGCAAATTATAGAATTTTTATTTTCTAAAAATTGTATGAAATTTTTTTCTGATGCATTTTGTCGACTCTTAATGTTCTCACGTTAAGGCCAAGAATTTTTATTTTCTTGTTAAAAGAACACCAATTTTTTTAATCAAAACAGCTGGCAATGATTTTGAGACTAATTTTGTAATAAAAGTTATGGAAATTGTGCGAAAATATTTGTGTACCTCCTTAAACTTATCATGTTAAGTGTGCAGCAATAGAATATTGAACAACATTTTTTTTAACTCTATAAAGTTTCTCGTATCAAGTTTAAACAACTCTTAATAATTTTTGGAAAGACGATACTGCAAATTATAGAAATTGTAAAAATAATTTTGTAAAAATGGGATGTAATCTTTTCTGAAAAAATTGTTTGCCTCTCAATTTTGTTATGTTAAGTCCAAGAATTTTTATTCATATAAAAATATCATGTAAATAAGTATTTATGTAAAAATATCAACATTTTTTAAAACAGCTGTTACAAATTATTTTGAGACTAATTGTGTAGAAGAGCTACAAAAATTGTACTTAAACATTTATGTAGCTTCTTAAAATTATTATGTTAAACGCATAGCAATTAAATACTTTATTCACCATTATTTAATTTTTTTAAGCAGCTTTTGCAAATAATTTTAAGCCTAATTTTGTAGAGAAACTGTAACAATTCTGCTAAAACTTTTGTGTAAAACAAACGTAATTTTTTACATGTAAAAAATTATCAGCTTCTTAAAATTATTATGTTAAGCGCGTAGCAATTAAATACTTTATTCACCATTATTTAATTTTTTTTAAGCAGCTGTTGCAAATAATTTTAAGCCTAATTTTGTAGAGAAACTGTAAAAATTCTGCTAAAACTTTTGTGTAAACAAACGTAATTTTTTTAATGTAAAAAATTATCAGCTTTTTAAAATTATTATGTTAAGCGCATAGCAATTAAATACTTTATTCACCATTATTTAATTTTTTTTTTAAGCACCTGTTGCAAATGATTTTAAGCCTAATTTTGTAGAGAAACTGCAAAAATTCTGCTAACACTTTTGTGTAAAAAAAACGTAATTTTTTTAATGTAAAAAATTATCATGTTAAGTTCATAGCAATTAAATACTTTCCTCACCATTATTCAATTTTTTTAAGCAGTTGCAAATGATTTTAAGCCTAATTTTGTAGAGAAACTGTAAAAATTCTGCTAAAACTTTTGTGTAAAACAAACGTAATTTTTTACATGTAAAAAATTATCAGCTTCTTAAAATTATTATGTTAAGCGCGTAGCTATTAAATACTTTATTCACCATTATTTAATTTTTTTTAAGCAGCTGTTGCAAATGATTTTAAGCCTAATTTTGTAAAGAAAATGTAAAAATTCTGCTAAAACTTTTGTGTAAACAAACGTAATTTTCTAAATGTAAAAAATTATCATGTTAAGTTCATGGCAATTAAATACTTTACTCACAATTATTCAATTTTTTTAAGCAGTTGCAAATGATTTTAAGCCTAATTTTGTAGAGAATCTGCAAAAATTCTGCTAAAACTTTTGTGTAAAACAAACATAATTTTTTAAATGTAAAAAATTATCATGTTTGGTTCATAGCAATTAAATACTTTCCTCACCATTATTCAATTTTTTTAAGCAGTTGCAAATGATTTTAAGCCTAATTTTGTAGAGAAACTGTAAAAATTCTGCTAAAACTTTTGTGTAAAACAAACGTAATTTTTTACATGTAAAAAATTATCAGCTTCTTAAAATTATTATGTTAAGCGCGTAGCAATTAAATACTTTATTCACCATTATTTAATTTTTTTTAAGCAGCTGTTGCAAATAATTTTAAGCCTAATTTTCTAGAGAAACTAAAAATTCTGCTAAAACTTTTGTGTAAACAAACGTAATTTTTTTAATGTAAAAAATTATCAGCTTTTTAAAATTATTATGTTAAGCGCATAGCAATTAAATACTTTATTCACCATTATTTAATTTTTTTTTAAGCACCTGTTGCAAATGATTTTAAGCCTAATTTTGTAGAGAAACTGCAAAAATTCTGCTAACACTTTTGTGTAAAACAAACGTAATTTTCTAAATGTAAAAAATTATCATGTTAAGTTCATGGCAATTAAATACTTTACTCACCATTATTTAATTTCTTTAAGCAGTTGTTGCAAATAATTTTAAGCCAAATTTTGCAGAGAAACTGTAAAAATTCTGCTAAAACTTTTGTGTAAACAAACGTAATTTTTTTAATGTAAAAAATTATCAGCTTTTTAAAATTATTATGTTAAGCGCATAGCAATTAAATACTTTATTCACCATTATTTAATTTTTTTTTAAGCATCGGTTGCAAATGATTTTAAGCCTAATTTTGTAGAGAATCTGCAAAAATTCTGCTAAAACTTTTGTATAAAACAAACATAATTTTTTAAATGTAAAAAATTATCATGTTAAGTTCATGGCAATTAAATACTTTACTCACGATTATTTAATTTTTTTTTAAGCACCTGTTGCAAATGATTTTAAGCCTAATTTTTTAGAGAAACTGTAAAAATTCTGCTAAAACTTTTGTGTAAAACAAACGTAATTTTTTAAATGTAAAAAATTATCATGTTAAGTTCATAGCAATTAAATACTTTACTCACCATTATTTAATTTTTTTAAGCAGGTGTTGCAAATAATTTTAAGCCAAATTTTGCAGAGAAACTGTAAAAATTCTGCTACGACTTTTGTGTAAAACAAACATAATTTTTTAAATGTAAAAAATTATCATGTTAAGTTCATGGCAATTAAATACTTTACTCACAATTATTCAATTTTTTTAAGCAGTTGCAAATGATTTTAAGCCTAATTTTGTAGAGAAACTGTAAAAATTCTGCTAAAACTTTTGTGTAAAACAAACGTAATTTTTTAAATGTAAATAATTATCAGCTTCTTAAAATTATTATGTTAAGCGCATAACAATTAAATACTTTATTCACCTTTATTTAATTTTTTTTAAGCATCTATTGCAAATGATTTTAAGCCTAATTTTGTAGAGAAACTGTAAAAATTCTGCTAAAACTTTTGTGTAAAAAAAAACGTAATTTTTTAAATGTAAAAAATTATCATGTTTGGTTCATAGCAATTAAATACTTTACTCACCATTATTTAATTTCTTTAAACAGTTGTTGCAAATAATTTTAAGCCAAATTTTGCAGAGAAACTGTAAAAATTCTGCTAAAACTTTTGTGTAAAACAAACGTAATTTTTTAAATGTAAATAATTATCAGCTTCTTAAAATTATTATGTTAAGCTCATAGCAATTAAATACTTTATTCACCATTATTTAATTTTTTTTTAAGCACCTGTTGCAAATGATTTTAAGCCTAATTTTGTAGAGAAACTGCAAAAATTCTGCTAACACTTTTGTGTAAAACAAATGTAATTTTGTAAATGTAAAAAATTATCATGTTAAGTTCATAGCAATTAAATACTTTACTCACCATTATTTAATTTTTTTTAAGCAGCTGTTGCAAATGATTTTAAGCCGAATTTTGTAGAGAAGCTGTAAAAATTCTGCTAAAACTTTTGTGTAAAACAAACGTAATTTTTTTAATGTAAAAAATTATCAGCTTCTTAAAATTATTATGTTAAGCTTGTAGCAATTAAATACTTTACTCACCATTATTTAATTTCTTTAAGCAGTTGTTGCAAATGATTTTGAGCCTAATTTTATAGAGAAGCTATAAAAATTGTGTTAAAACTTTTGTCTAAACTCATAATTTTAAATATGCAACAATAAACTATTTGACTCACAATTTTTTTCATGTTTTTTTAGTAGCTGCAGGAAATGATTTTGAACTTAATTTACTAGAAAAGTTATAAAAATTGTGCTAAAATGTTTTTGTAAATTTATCATTTTAAGTGCGCAGCATTAAAATATTTTGCCCACAATTTTTTTATCTTAGCAAATAAAAATGTATGACTTATGAACATTAAAAAAAGCTTAATTGCCTAACATATGGTTCGACGAGGAAACAAGTTCTTGTCCCTTAAGGGATAATAGTAAAAATAAATATTATTTATTTTTGGATATTTTGCTTATTTAGCTGCTGATATCACATTAAAAAAATATGTAGTGTTCACTCATTGATCAAAGAATTTTCTGCTCAATGTCCAGAGCATCTGACTATTTTGGGTCATCTACAATATTTAGTTTTATTCTTGCACGCTGCACAATTTTATAAGAAAACCAATATGCCAATAATCTACAAACAATTCTCAGTTGTGCAAAAGATGTATTCTTAAATCATCAATTAATATTGTTTTTATTTAACAATTGGTTGTCACAAAATTAATTCAAGGAAATAACAAAAAGGGAGCGAAAAAATAAGGACGCTTATTTTACGTTTCTGAAACTTCTGTTATCCAGGATTTGTTTTCAGGCTGTTTTTTTTAATGAAAAATGAAAGAAAAATACGTTGAAAAATGATGTGTAGTCGAATAAAACAGCAGATTAATTTTAAGTGCAAAAAAAGGGGAATTTGTAAATTTTATTACACTAATTTTTAAAAAATTCTTTGCCACCTATGAAAATATTATTTGTTCAAAAGATCAATAGGACATTTTTTTGCACCGTTTGATTGTTCTTGACGTTTACGAAATTCCAGTTTTCGAGTCTTTAAGGCTGTTTTTGTAAAAAAATAAATAAAACAAAAACTCATTGGAAAGTCATATATGTTCTCAAATTAATTTCATGTTTAAAAAAATGTCTTCATGTAAAAAAAATGATGAAATTATTTAAAACAAAAATATTATGGAATTATTTAAAACAAAAAAAAAAAGATGAAATTATTTAAAACAAAAAAATGATGAAATTATTTAAAACGAAAATATGATGAAATTATTTAAAACAAAAATATTATGGAATTATTTAAAACAAAAAAATGGTGAAATTATTTAAAACAAAAAAATTATGAAATTATTTAAAACAAAAAAAATGATGAAATTATTTAAAACAAAAAAAATGAAATTATTTAAAACAAAAATATTATGGAATTATTTAAAACAAAAAAATTATGAAATTATTTAAAACAAAAAAAATGATATTATTTAAAACGAAAATATGATGAAATTATTTAAAACAAAAATATTATGGAATTATTTAAAACAAAAAAATGGTGAAATTATTTAAAACAAAAAAATGATGAAATTATTTAAAACAAAAATATTATGGAATTATTTAAAACAAAAAAAAAAGATGAAATTATTTAAAACAAAAAAATGATGAAATTATTTAAAACGAAAATATGATGAAATTATTTAAAACAAAAATATTATGGAATTATTTAAAACAAAAAAATGGTGAAATTATTTAAAACAAAAAAATGATGAAATGATTTAAAACAAAAAAATGATGAAATTATTTAAAACAAAAAAAATGATGAAATTATTTAAAACAAAAAAAATGAAATTATTTGAAACAAAAATATTATGGAATTATTTAAAACAAAAAAATTATGAAATTATTTAAAACAAAAAAAATGATATTATTTAAAACGAAAATATGATGAAATTATTTAAAACAAAAATATTATGGAATTATTTAAAACAAAAAAATGGTGAAATTATTTAAAACAAAAAAATGATGAAATGATTTAAAACAAAAAAATGATGAAATTATTTAAAACAAAAAAATTATGAAATTATTTAAAACAAAAAAAAATGAAATTATTTAAAACAAAAAAAATATGAAATTATTTAAAACAAAAATATTATGTAATTATTTAAAACAAAAATATTATGTAATTATTGAAAACAAAAAAATTACGACATAAGTTAAAATTTAAAAAATATGTAATTATTAAAAACATAAAATTATTTTTTAGTATTGGCGATGGAAGCGAAGAGCGGCAGGGAACTGCGCAAAGGCGTACGAATGACGAGGAAAGATTGAGAGCCGAATGAATTTACCGGAGGATAAAGAGCAGCGAGGTAAGAGGACGATTGTTAAGACGACGACGACGACGGCGACGACGACGACAACGACGACGACGACGAGGGCAGGAAGGAGGGAAGGAGTTGGCTCGAAGTGATGAGCGAGACTCGGCATCACCTTCGCTCGGTCTCCGATTTGTACGCAGCCGACGAAATAGAGGTGCTACTCCTGGAGGAAATAAGGGACTTGGAACCGCCTCCCTCCGCGTATTCGAGGCCCGAGGATATTCAGGATTTCGAGATCGGTACGCATTAACCTTTGCTACTCATTCAATTCTCACCATTTTCATTTATCGTCAAAATATGAAAAAATTTATTTCCTAATTTATTTTCTTCCTTTCGAAAAAAAAGATTGAAAAAGTTGGACATTTTTTAAATTTAGAATTAAGAAAAAATTGCACTTTTGGAAAAAAAAATTTGATTAGTTTTTCGGCCGAAACGATTTTTTTTTTTTTTTGTTCATACAATTAATCGTAGAATTTATTTCTTATAGAATTCCATTGTCGTTCTAATTTCCCAAAAACTTTTGAAAAAAAAAATTTGCTTAATTTTTTGGCCTAAACTATTTTTTTTTCTTCAGACAATTTAATCGTAGAATTTATTTCTAATAAATTGTCGTTCTATTTTTCCTAGAAACTTTTGAAAATAAAAGTTGCTTATTTCTTCGGCCTAAACGAATTTTTTTTTAGTTTGTTTATACAATTTAATCGTAGAATTTATTTCTAATAGAATTCCATTGTCGTTCTATTTTTTCCAGCATTTTTTAACGTAGATTCAAAAAGGTTTTGTGAATTAAGTGTATAGATTTTTTTTTATAAATAGTAAAATAAAAATAATATTTCTATTCCCATTCTGAGGTATTCTGGATTTCGTACCCGCAAATTATAATGAAGGCAAGAAATTAAAATGAAATCAATATTCACCCACCATTTTAAGCAATAAAAAATTCAACATCATTACAAATATAGACGAAATATTTTGTTAAACTGCTTTAATACAGACTCTATATTTACTATCTACTTGTCAAACATCTTACTGAATAATTTGTGTAAAATACTGCTGAATTATTACTCAATATTGAATTGGTAAGAAATCAATATTTTTCACTCATAATAATAAAAAATGTAAAATTAGCCTCGTGATATGCTCTTGAATTATTACTGAATGTTAAATTAATGAGAAATCAATATTTTACTCATAATAATTTTAAAAAAAAAATTAAATCAACATAATTACAAATACGACTGAAATATTTCGTCACTAATTTTAGAGCTAATTTTCCAAGGTCTATATTTCGTGAGCCAAATTTAGCGGAACTAAACTTTTTAGCCTCGTGATATGCTCTTGAATTATTACTGATTGTTAAATTAATGAGAAATCAATATTTTACTCATAATAATTTTAAAAAAAATTCAATCAACATAATTATAAATACGGCTGAAATATTTCGTCACTAATTTTAGAGCTAATTTTCCAAGGTCTATATTTCGTGGGCCAAATTTGGAGGGACTAAATTTTTTAGCCTCGTGATATGCTTTTGAATTATTACTGAATGTCAAATTAATAAGAAATCAATATTTTACTCATAATAATTTTTTTTTTAATTCAATCAACATAATTACAAATACGAATGAAATATTTCGTCACTAATTTTAGAGCTAATTTTCCAAGGTTTATATTTCGTGGGCCAAATTTGGAGGGGCTAAATTTTTTAGCGTCGTGATATGCTCTTGAATTATCACTGATTGTTAAATTAATGAGAAATAAATATTTTACTCATAATAATTTTAAAACAAAATTCAATCGACATAATTACAAATACGACTGAAATATTTCGTCACTAATTTTAGAGCTAATTTTCCAAGGTCTATATTTCGTGAGCCAAATTTGGCAGGACTAAATATTTTAGCCTCGTGATATGCTCTTGAATTATTACTGAATGTTAAATTAATGAGAAATCAATATTTTACTCATAATAATTTTAAAAAAAATTAAATCAACATAATTGCAAATACGACTGAAATATTTCGTCACTAATTTTAGAGCTCATTTTCCAAGGTTTATATTTTGTGGGCCAAATTTGGAGGGACTAAATTTTTTAGCCTCGTGATATGCTCTTGAATTATTACTGAATGTTAAATTAATGAGAAATCAATATTTTACTCATAATAATTTTTAAAAAAATTCAATCAACATAATTACAAATACGACTGAAATATTTCGTCACTAATTTTGGAGCTAATTTTCCAAGGTCTACATTTCGTGAGCCAAATTTGGAGGGACTAAATTTTTTAGCGTCGTGATATGCTCTTGAATTATTACTGATTGTTAAATTAATGAGAAATCAATATTTTACTCATAATAATTTGTAAAAAAATTCAATCAACATAATTACAAATACGACTGAAATATTTCGTCACTAATTTTAGAGCTAATTTTCCAAGGTCTATATTTCGTGAGCCAAATTTGGCGGGACTAAATTTTTTAGCCTCGTGATATGCTCTTGAATTATTACTGATTGTTAAATTAATGAGAAACAAATATTTTACTCATAATAATTTTAAAAAAATTAAATCAACATAATTACAAATATGACTGAAATATTTCGTCAATAATTTTAGAGCTAATTTTCCAAGGTCTATATTTCGTGGGCCAAATTTGGAGGGACTAAATTTTTTAGCCTCGTAATATGCTCTTGAATTATTACTGAATGTCAAATTAATAAGAAATCAATATTTTACTCATAATAATTTTTTTTTTAAATTCAATCAACATAATTACAAATACGACTGAAATATTTCGTCACTAATTTTGGAGCTAATTTTCCAAGGTCTACATTTCGTGAGCCAAATTTGGAGGGACTAAATATTTTAGCGTCGTGATATGCTCTTGAATTATTACTGATTGTTAAATTAATGAGAAATAAATATTTTACTCATAATAATTTTAAAAAAAATTCAATCAACATAATTACAAATACGACTGAAATATTTCGTCACTAATTTTAGAGCTAATTTTCCAAGGTCTATATTTCGTGAGCCAAATTTGGCGGGACTAAATTTTTTAGCCTCGTGATATGCTCTTGAATTATTACTGAATGTTAAATTAATGAGAAATCAATATTTTACTCATAATAATTTTAAAAAAAAATTCAATCAACATAATTACAAATACGGCTGAAATATTTCGTCACTAATTTTAGAGCTCATTTTCCAAGGTCTATATTTCGTGGGCCAAATTTGGAGAAACTAAATTTTTTAGCCTCGTGATATGCTCTTGAATTATTACTGAATGTCAAATTAATAAGAAATCAATATTTTACTCATAATAATTTTTTTTTAATTCAATCAACATAATTACAAATATGACTGAAATATTTCGTCACTAATTTTAGAGCTACTTTTCCAAGGTCTATATTTCGTGAGCCAAATTTGGCGGGACTAAATTTTTTAGTCTCGTGATATGCTCTTGAATTATTACTGATTGTTAAATTAATGAGAAATCAATATTTTACTCATAATAATTTTAAAAAAATTAAATCAACATAATTACAAATACGACTGAAATATTTCGTCACTAATTTTAGAGCTAATTTTCCAAGGTCTATATTTCGTGAGCCAAATTTGGAGGGACTAAATTTTTTAGCCTCGTGATATGCTCTTGAATTATTACTGAATGTCAAATTAATAAGAAATCAATATTTTACTCATAATAATTTTTTTTTTAAATTCAATCAACATAATTACAAATACGACTGAAATATTTCGTCACTAATTTCGGACCTAATTTTCCAAGGTCTATATTTCGTGAGCCAAATTTGGCGGAACTAAATTTTTTAGTCTCGTGATATGCTCTTGAATTATTACTGAATGTCAAATTAATGAGAAATCAATATTTTACTCATAATAATTTTTAAAAAAAATTCAATCAACATAATTACAAATACGACTGAAATATTTCGTCACTAATTTTAGAGCTAATTTTCCAAGGTCTATATTTCGTGAGCCAAATTTGGCGGGACTAAATTTTTTAGCCTCGTGATATGCTCGTGAATTATTACTGAATGTTAAATTAATGAGAAATCAATATTTTGCTCATAATAATTTTAAAACAAAATTAAATCAACATAATTACAAATACGACTGAAATATTTCGTCGCTAATTTTGGAGCTAATTTTCCAAGGTCTATATTTTGTGAGCCAAATTTAGCGGAACTAAACTTTTTAGCCTCGTGATATGCTCTTGAATTATTACTGATTGTTAAATTAATGAGA
Source organism: Ephialtes manifestator (assembly GCA_963970395.1). NCBI lineage: Eukaryota > Metazoa > Arthropoda > Insecta > Hymenoptera > Ichneumonidae > Ephialtes > Ephialtes manifestator. The sequence continues at coordinate 4,354,784 of OZ019968.1, read as the reverse complement.
AATCAATATTTTACTCATAATAATTTTTTAAAAAAATTCAATCAACTTAATTACAAATACGGCTCAAATATTTTGTCACTAATTTTAGAGCTAATTTTCCAAGGTCTATATTTCGTGAGCCAAATTTGGCGGGACTAAATTTTTTAGCCTCGTGATATGCTCTTGAATTATTACTGAATGTTAAATTAATGAGAAACAAATATTTTACTCATAATAATTTTAAAAAAATTAAATCAACATAATTACAAATATGACTGAAATATTTCGTCACTAATTTTAGAGCTAATTTTCCAAGGTCTATATTTCGTGAGCCAAATTTGGAGGGACTAAATTTTTTAGCCTCGTGATATGCTCTTGAATTATTACTGATTGTTGAATTAATAAGAAATCAATATTTTACTCATAATAATTTAAAAAAAATTAAATCAACATAATTACAAATACGACTGAAATATTTCGTCGCTAATTTTGGAGCTAATTTTCCAAGGTTTATATTTTGTGGGCCAAATTTGGAGGGACTAAATTTTTTAGCCTCGTGATATGCTCTTGAATTATTACTAATTGTTAAATTAATGAGAAATCAATATTTTACTCATAATAATTTTAAAAAAAATTCAATCAACATAATTACAAATACGACTGAAATATTTCGTCACTAATTTTCCAAAGTCTATATTTCGTGGGCCAAATTTGGAGGGACTAAATTTTTTAGCCTCGTGATATGCTCCTGAATTATTACTGATTGTTAAATTAATGAGAAATCAATATTTTACTCATAATAATTTTTTTTTATTCAATGAACATAATTACAAATACGACCGAAATATTTCGTCACTAATTTCGGAGCCAATTTTCCAAGGTTTATATTTTGTGGGCCAATTTTGTGTTATATACTCTTGAATCATTGCTCAATGTTGAATTGTTAAAAAAAACTTACAATAGTGATGATGATGTCTACATGTACGATTTTGAAAATAGCAGGCAGCAGGACAGGGGGGCGAATCAGCTCCCAGTCGTCGGAGCTGGATTCGCCAGGCGTACATTCAACGGTCCATTCATGGGACTCGCACGCCAATTATCACGGTCACTACGGCCACGGTGACCGGAGGCATGGCTCTTCCGCCAATGCACTGCCTTGGCCCGGGGCTAGTCACCTCGTCCTTTACTGCGACGTCCAGGGTCACCTCAGGACGACACCTGGCCTCGTGAGGCTCTTGCTTCTCGTTAGTATTCAGCAAATTTATTTCATTTACTCATAGAGGAAGCTTTGTTTTCGTCATTTGAAAATGTTCTTAAGAAGGTTGGAGCGCTCAACACTAGTCAAATCAGTGCTAAATTTTTAAAAGCGTTTCTACAATTTCAGATGGTTTAATAATCTGTTCCAAGGTGTTAATCACATAGCAGCATTAGTTCTTGATATTCAAATACATTCGCAGCTGTGATATCAACAGTAAACCGATCAATATCTGCAAATTTCCGATGTTATGTTTTTTCATCCAGTTTTTTAAAAGGGAAAACCGTAATATCAGTCCGATTACGACGACCAATAGCTCATTTTGTTTACTAAAAGATATTCTATCGATTGGCCGTCTATTTTTTTAAATCGTATTAGTAGTTCAAAAGATACAACCGTTTGTTTATCCTATCATAACCTAACATCAAGTATACAAATGGCTGTAACTTTTGAACGCCTGATACTATAGAAAATCCGGACGGTCAATCGATTAAGGATCTTCCACTGATCAAAATGAGCTATGTTTCGTCATAATCGGACTGATATTACGGTTTACCCTTTTACAAACCTGGATGAAAAAATATGGCATCGGAAATTTGAGATATTGATCGATTTATTGTTCATATGACAGCTGTGAATGTATTTGAATATCAAGAACTAATGCTGCTATGTGATTAACGCCTTGGAACAGATTATTAAACCATCTGAAATTGTAGAAACGCTTTTAAAAATTTAGCACTGATTTGACTAGTGTGGAGCACTCCAACCTCCTTAAGGGGACCCACACTGAAAAAAAAGTAGAACCTTGCACATTGCTTCCTCATTATTTTTCGCTTTTTACAAAGCTTCCTCTCTGAGGAAGCAAAAAAGTATGTTATTCAATTTTGGCTTCCTCATAGAGGAAGCTTTGTAAAAAGCGAAAAATAATGAGGAAGCAATGTACAAGGTTCTACTTTGCATACTTTTTTAAATTAGATAAATAAACATGTTGTGAATTCGCTTTTTCTATTTCGTTATTTCGTTATTTTGTTATTATTAGAGCGTTTTCGAAAGTAAATGTGATAACGTATATTATTAAAAATAATTCAACATTTTATAAAATCACAAATTTCATACCGTTTGTCACTAAATTATACATATATAATGGCTGAATATTGTTTCATTTATATACAAAATTTGAGCTCGCTATTTCAAGTTTTGCAACAGTTACAATAGAGGGATAATGTCAATTTTTTTGAAAAATTCAAAATTCCATAAAATCTGAACCACTTTACCGATTCGAGCCAAATTCAATACCAAACAGCATTGAGTGCACCTACTCTTATAACCTACTATTTAGCAAAATAAACTAAATTTTACGAAAGTTAGAGCGACCACGTCCTTTTTTCAAAAAATTCAAAACAGCATAAAATCAAAATTTTCGCACAGATTTTGTCGAAAATTGGTATAGTTGAAGAGGGTCTGCTGCTACACTAGTCTGCCAAATTTGAGCGCCATATACAAAACCGTTCTTGAGTTACATACGGACTTTTTTTCTAGATCACTTTTCTGGACGTTTTGGACAATTCTAAGTGTCCTGACATAAAAATTTCGAAAATTTTTTTTTTCATGAAATAAAGCTTCCTTTATGAGGAAGCAAAAGGATGCAAAGTAGAACTTTGCACATTGCTTCCTCATTCATTTTCATCTTTCGCAACGCCGCCTCTATGAGGAAGTTTCTTTATTTTATTTTTGGCTTCCTCATAGAGGACGCTTTGCGAAAGATGAAAATTATTGACGAAGCAATGTGCAAAGTTCCACTTTGCATCCTTATTTTAAATACAAATTAAAGAAGTACGAAAACAAAAATTTTCATAAATTCAAAATTCTATAAAATCTAAATCGCTTTATGTATTTCGCTTAAATTCAATACCGATCGTCATTTTTCATTGCTTTATTCGTCAAAAACTGTTTAAGCTCATTATCTAAAAAATTGTGGCAGCTAGAGAACATACAGAGATTTTTTGAAAAATTCAATGTCTTATAAAATCTGAACCACTTTACCAATCTTCACCAAATTCGATATCTACTACAACTGGATGTTAATTTTACTTTGCAAAAGATCTGAGTAGGTTTGGTCGAACTTAACTTGAATAAGAACGAAAACAACATTTTTTCGAAAATTCAAAATTTTATAAAATCTAAACCGCTTTATGGATTTCGCTCAAATTCAATACCGACCTTCATTTTTCATTTCTCTATTTGTCCAGAACTATTTAGCTCATTAGCTGAAAAATTGCAGAAGCTAGAGAACATACAGACATTTTTCGAAAAATTGAAAGGCTTATAAAATCTGAATTTTTTTTTCAATTTTTTCGAAAATTTATACATCGGAAGGTGCGTTGCTCCTCTACCAGCGTGCCAAATTTCAGCTTGATTGTTAAAGCCGTTTTCGAGATACAGTGATTTGAATTTTGCAAGCGTGCCACACACACACATACATACATCCGGACATTTTTTCTAAACCACTTTTCTCGACGTTTTGGACCATTCTGAGTGTCCTGACATGAAAATCTGGAAAAAAATTTTTTTTACGAAAACAAAGCTTCATCTATGTGGAAGCAAATTGTGATTGATTCGATAAATCCATCGTTTGCAGGCTGCCAAAAGAAGTATTTTTGAATTAACTCTAGTTCTTATTCGTTCAATCCCATTTAACATTGAAATAATAAAATATTATTTTGCTTTTTTTTTAAGTTATTGTTTCGATCTCGTATGGAATTGGAGGAATTACAATTCAAATTAAGTTGATAACGCTTGTTTTTGGCAGCCCGCAAACGATGGATTTATTGAATCAATGACATTTTTTTTTTCAGTGCAGTCACCTAAAAAAAAGTCATAAGAAAAAAAATTCCGTAAATGATACCCTTCTTTTAAAAAATGTTACATTTAAACCTCATTAAGTACATAACAAGCATTACAATTCTGCAATTTTGTAAAGACATACAGTGCACAAGAATGGTGTGAGATGAAAAGTAAAATTTTTCATTTGTCTTAGCTTTCAAACTGGTGAACAAATTTTAGTGTTCGATTTTTTTATTTTTCGTCATTTTTGCTTCCTCATAGAGGAAGCTTTGTTTTCGTGAAAATTTTTTTTTTCGAGATTTTCATGTCAGTATGCTTAAAATTGTCTAAAATGTCGAGAAAAGTGATTTAGAAAAAATGTATGTATGGATGTGTGTGTGTGTGAACGGCATTCAAAATTCAAACTTGCATATCTCAAGAACGGCTTTAACATTCGGTCTAAAATTTGGCACGCATGTGCGGCAGGTATACGCCATTGCTTGTGATAATTTTCAAAAAAATTCAAAAATATGTTCAAATTTTATTTAACTTTGCAATTTTCGAAAAATTTCTGTACGCGCTCTAGCGCCCGCAAATTTTTAGCTATAGAGCTAAATAATTTTGTATACATAAAGCAGCCTTAAAGAAGGATCGGGATTGAATTGGGGGCGAATCTACAAATAGGTTCCGTTTTTATGAGATTTTGAATTTTTCAAAAAATTTACGTTTTGCTCTAACTCCTGTAAAATCTCACGAAATCAACTGATATTTTCTACAGATGAAGAATAACATGCAATGCTGCTATGTACCAAATTTGGTGATGATCGGTAAAGGGGTTCGGATTATATAGGATTATGAATTTTTTGAAAAATTTATGTTTTGCTCCAACTCACGTTAAACATTAACAAATCAGCTGAAATTTTATACAGACAATAAATAATACTCAGCGTTGCTACGTACAAAATTTGGTAATGATCGGTAAAGCGATTAAGATTTTACGTGATTTTGAAATTTTGAAAAAATGAAAAGTAACGAAATAAGTTACAAAGTTGAACTTCGTACATTCCTTTGTCATTAATTTACATTTTTCAAAAAGCTTCCGCTATGAGGAAGCGAAAATTAGTAAATAAGCTTCATAGAGATCGCTTTGAGAAAAAAAAAAAAAAATAATGAGGAAGCAATGTGCAAAGTTCAACTTTGCAACTTTTTTTTTTCTTCATTTTTTAACTTTCTCATCATATTCAAAGTACGCATAAAGGAAGAAATTATCGCAAGCAAAAAAAAATCTGCAGAAGGTTTCGAATTTTCAAGGAATATGAATTTTTTAAATAGTAGTTCTGTACGACAAAAATTGCGCTAAATTTCTGTTATTTTTTTAATTCTATTTAAAACAACAGCTTTGCATTCTTATAGAGGAAACTTTGTTTTCGGGAGAATATTTTTTTTTTAAATTCGAGATTTTCATTAAAAGTAATTAATTAACAATATTATTGAAAAAGGTTCCAAAAAAAGCGCTTTTTTTATTCTACTTTTTCGAAAATAAGCCAAATTTTGGTTATTTTGATGCACAAAATGAGTTTTTATATTTTTTTCATACAGTTGGAAATTAATGATATTTTTTCTGGAAACTAATTGATTATTTTTTTTTAACGACGACAGATAACATCGGTGGCTTGTTTGGCCACCCTCTGCAGCTCTGGCACTGCCAAGGTCAGCCTGTTCATGCTACCCCTCGTTGGTCGCTTGCGGTTTATGATTTTCGTCGCTGTATTCTGTCTCCTCGTAACCGCGCTTCTTCTCTTCCTCGACATTTCCCACGTCGTCTATATGTTCCCGTTCAACTGGACCAAGTTGGTAAGAAAAACGAAAATCACATTATATTATATATTACATTTGCAAATGTGGCATTCATCGCCATTTTACCAAACTACAATGAAATTCTTAAAATTCCTCAATAGTTTCTAAAATATCCCACTATATATGTTCTAAAATTTACTCATCCATGCATTTAAATATTACCAAAATCTACAAAAATATAAGAAAAAAAAGTATCCGTAAGATTTCAAAAGTTTCTAAAATATTCTAAACTCAAATATGCATCCCAATATTTTTTAAATCGACAAAATGTTGTTAATATTCCTAAGCTTTTTTTAATGTCCGAAATATTCTGCAATTTTTTTAGTAGTTGTACAATGTTCTAAATTTTCCAAAATATTTTAAAACTTACATAAATATTCATTCATATATTTCCAAGTAGTACAAAAATTGAAAAAACTATTTCTAAGATTTCAAATGTTATAGAAATGTTCTGTGAATCCGAAGATATTTTAAAATGTTTAAGATTTTCAAAATATTCTAAAAGTTACTAAAATATACATCCAATCCTTTCTAAATCCTTCAAAACTAAAACAATAGCCCTAAGATTTCAAAAGGGTCACAAATATTCCGCAATTTAAATCTTCTAAAATTTTCTAGATTTTCAAAACATTTATAAAATATTCAACTGTTTGATCAATTTTCCGAAACTTTTGTATGAGAACCCAATATTTTTTTTTATTTTTCAAAATTTAGAATACCCGTAAATTTTTAAAATCTTCAAAAGTTTCTAAAATATTAAAGATATTTATAGAGAGTTTTAGAATCTTCTGAAACTATAGAACATGTTCTAAAATTTCTTAAATTTTCAACATTTTGTAAAATATTAAATATATTTATAAAGAATTTCAAAATGTTCTGAAATTATTGAATATGTTCTAAAATTTCCTGTCTTCAAAAGTTTCTAAAATATTAAAGATATTTATAGAGAGTTTTAGAATCTTTTGAAACTACAGAACATGTTCTAAAAAAAAATTAATCTTGAACATTTTCTAAAATCTTAAACATATTTATACAGAATTTTAGAATGTTTTGAAATTATTGAATGAGTTCTAAAAGTCTTCAAAAGTTTCTAAAATATTTAAGATATTTATAATGAATTTCAGAGTGTTCTGAAATGATTAGACATGTTCTAAAATTTCTTAAATCTTCAAAATTTTCTAAAATATTAAATATATTTATGCAGAATTTTAGAATATTCTGAAATGATTGAACATGTTCTAAAATTTCCTCAATCTTCAAAAACTTCTAAAATATTAAAGATATTTATAGAGTTTTAGAGTCTTCTGAAACTATAGAACATGTTCTAAAATTTCTTAAATCTTCAAAATTTTCTAAAATATTAAATATATTTATACAGAATTTTAGAATGTTCTGAAATGATTGAACATGTTCTAAAATTTTCTCAATCTTCAAAAACTTCTAAAATATTAAAGATATTTATAGAGTTTTAGAATCTTCTGAAACTATAGAACATGTTCTAAAATTTCTTAAATCTTCAAAATTTTCTAAAATATTAAATATATTTATACAAAATTTTAGAATGTTCTGAAATTATTGAACATGTTCTAAAATTTCCTCAATCTTCAAAAACTTCTAAAATATCAAAGATATTTATAGAGTTTTAGAATCTTCTGAAACTATAGAACATGTTCTAAAATTTCTTAAATTTTCAACATTTTCTAAAATATGAAATATATTTACACAGAATTTTATAATGTTCTGAAATGATTGAACATGTTCTAAAATTTCCTCAATCTTCAAAAACTTCTAAAATATTAAAGATATTTATAGAGTTTTAGAATCTTCTGAAACTACAGAACATGTTCTAAAATTTCTTAAATCTTCAAAATTTTCTAAAATATTAAATATATTTATACAAAATTTTTGAATGTTCTGAAATTATTGTACATGTTCTAAAAATTTCCTCAATCTTCAAAAACTTATAAAATATCAAAGATATTTATAGAGTTTTAGAATCTTCTGAAACTATAGAACATGTTCTAAAAAAATTTAAATCTTCAAAATTTTCTAAAATATTAAAGATATTTATAGAGTTTTAGAATCTTCTGAAATGATCGAACATGTTCTAAAATTCCTTAAATCTTCAAAATTTTCTAAAATACTAAATATATTTATACAAAATTTTAGAATGTTCTGAAATTATTGAACATGTTCTAAAATCTCCTCAATCTTCAAAAACTTCTAAAATATCAAAGATATTTATAGAGTTTTAGAATGTTCTGAAATTATTGAACATGTTCTAAAATTTCCTCAATCTTCAAAAACTTCTAAAATATCAAAGATATTTATAGAGTTTTAGAATCTTCTGAAACTATAGAACATTTTCTAAAATTTCTTAAATCTTCAAAATTTTCTAAAATACTAAATATATTTATAGAGAATTTTACAATGTTCCGAAATGATTGAATCTGTTCTAAAATTTTCTAAATTAGTATAGAAAAATAAATCTTAATTATTTTCTTTTCAGAACGTATGGGTTTTCAGCGGTATTGGCCTGTCGTATGTGACAGGAAGTGCTTTGCTCGTTTCCTCGATATGGGAATATTACGCGAGCGGTTGGGTTCCGAGACGAACGCGTTCCCAGCTCACAGCAGCCGCGGGTCTTGGACTTTCTTGCGCTTTGCTCGCGTTTCTTCTCACATGGATACACGGACGGCGTGGAACTGGTTGCAAAGATCGTTCGAGTCACGATCATACGCCCAATCAGCTTTACAAACCTGTCGACAATTCCTCGTCCTCAGGGGTGAGCGTTCTTTAATTAAGATTTACTTACTTTTCGTGCTTTTTTTCATATAACAGAGAAAAAAATTCTCTGTTATATGGGAAAAAAAAGCATGTGAAAAAACACAAAATTCAGAGTGAATTAAAAAATCTGAAAAAGTTCATACGTATTCAGAAAAATTAACGAATCATTTTCATAGGAAAAAAAGTGGGTTTCCGGGATTTAAACAATTTTCTTTTTTCATCAATTTCTTAATAACATTTTAGAATTATTATTATGCAAAATTAATCTTTTCAGTGTCTTTAATGTGCATTAATTTTTGCTTCGTTTTCATGAAATTTTGTTTTTTTTTTTCTCGAGATTTTCATGTCAGTTTCTAAAAATTCATAAGACTGTAACTTGTAAACTATTCGACCAAAACAGCTCAAATTTGAACAACATGTACAGTACTAGCTAATCTTCAATTGTTATTAATTTTATAAAAATTGCTTAACGCCTTTTATTTTTATAAGAATTTTTTAATTTTGAAAAAAGTACGTAAACGCTGCAGCTCGAACGAATTTTTAGTTATCGGTCTAAAACTTCGTATTACAATTGAACAAAGTGATGCGGTCTTTGGTATTGAATTTGTGCCAAATCGGTAGAGCGGTTAGGTTTTTATGAGATTTTGAATTTTTCAAAAAAATTTCGTTTTGCTCTAATTCACGTAAGATTTTGACAAATCGACTGAAATTTTCTACGCAGGAAAAATAACATTCATCCCTGCTACGTATCAAATTTGGTGATGATCGGTAAAACGGTTCGGATTTTACGTGATTTTGAATTTTTTCTTATTCAAGGTGATGGATTTTTTCAATTTTATAACTACAATTTATTGTTTCGCATCATACACGGTTGCAACTATGTATTGACTTTTCGTTTTTCTTTCTCTTTTCGACAATTTGTTACCAAATTTAATTTCTTCGTGATTCATATTTCTATAAATTGGAGATTTTTAAATTTGTATTTAAAATGAGGATGCAAAGTAGAACTTTGCACATTGCTTCGTCAATAATTTTCATCTTTTGCAAAGCTTTCTCTATGAGAAAGCCAAAAATAAAACAAAGAAACTTGAGTAAAATGAAAATTAACGAGGAAGCAATGTGAAAAGTTTTATTTTGCATCCTTATTCCAGATTTTTATACCCTCGAGAAGTGTTTGCAATTCCCTCTCGAATTTTTCTCGAACTTATGCGAAATTAATACCAAGGCGCAAAGACTACCTTAAGGGGATGCTGGAGTAGATTTTGATACCGACTTTGGTCGGTAAGTTTCCCGATTACGACACAGGTGGCGCCGAGTAGTCTGCTTACTTTTGGCAAAAGATACCGAAAGCAAAATGGCCGAACACCATATGTCAACAGACCTTTGCTGTAAGGTATAATTGTTTCTGGAAATTAGATATGTAAAATCAGACCGGACGTCAATTCGGTGATGATTTCTAAATATTCCAAAACCATCAGAATGTTAACTACACAAGCCAAATCCATATATAGTGTATACTACGATCGCATTGCAGAGGCTCGGACCTTTTGCCAAAAGTAAACAGCGCCACCTGTCTCCTAATGACGGAACTATATTCATGCTCTTTACCAGCTTTGAGCCTGTGCGAAAAGCAAACAGTCTTTGCAATCGTAGTATACACTATTCGTGGATTTAGTTTGTGTAATCGACATTCCGACGGTTTTGAAAGGTTCAGGAATAATCAAAGAATGGGTGTCCGGTCTGATTTAACACATCTGAGTTGCAGATATGTTTATATCTTACCTCAAAGGACCTGTTGACATTTCGAGCGGCCATATTGGTTTTTGAGAGGTTCAGGAATATTCAATTTCTTACATTTCTTGTATGTTTTGAACAGTAATTCGACCGGACACCCAAGCATGAATGTTTTTATTACATCCCTGCAAAATTTGACGATGATGATGAGTAGATTTTGATACCGACTTTGGTCGGTAAGTTTACCGATTACGACACAGGTGGCGCCGAGTAGTCTGCTTACTTTTGGCAAAAGATACCGAAAGCAAAATGGCCGAACACCATATGTCAAAACAGACCTTTGCTGTAAGGTATAATTGTTTCTGGAAATTAGATATGTAAAATCAGACCGGACGTCAATTCGGTGATGATTTCTAAATATTCCAAAACCATCAGAATGTTAACTACACAAGCCAAATCCATATATAGTGTATACTACGATCGCATTGCAGAGGCTCGGACCTTTTGCCAAAAGTAAACAGCGCCACCTGTCTCCTAATGACGGAACTATATTCATGCTCTTTACCAGCTTTGAGCCTGTGCGAAAAGCAAACAGTCTTTGCAATTGTAGTATACACTATTCGTGGATTTAGTTTGTGTAATCGACATTCCGACGGTTTTGAAAGGTTCAGGAATAATCAAAGAATGGGTGTCCGGTCTGATTTAACACATCTGAGTTGCAGATACGTTTATATCTTACCTCAAAGGACCTGTTGACATTTCGAGCGGCCATATTGGTTTTTGAGAGGTTCAGGAATATTCAATTTCTTACATTTCTTGTATGTTTTGAACAGTAATTCGACCGGACACCCAAGCATGAATGTTTTTATTACATCCCTGCAAAATTTGACGTATATTTGTAGCATATTTTCGATGAATAGTGTATACTACGAAATCGCCTATTTTTACCGACCAAAGTCGGTAAAAAAATCTACTCCAGCATCCCCTTAAGGGGATGCTGGAGTAGATTTTGATACCGACTCTGGTCGGTAAGTTCCCGACTACGACACAGGTGGCGCCGAGTAGTCTGCTTACTTTTGGCAAAAAATACCGAAAGCAAAATGGCCGAACACCATATGTCAACAGACCTTTGCTGTAAGGTATAATTGTTTCTGGAAATTAGATATGTAAAATCAGAACGGACGTCAATTCGGTGATGATTTCTAAATATTCCAAAACCATCAGAATGTTAACCACACAAGCCAAATCCATATATAGTGTATACTACGATCGCATTGCAGAGGCTCGGACCTTTTGCCAAAAGTAAACAGCGCCACCTGTCTCCTAATGACGGAACTATATTCATGCTCTTTACCAGCTTTGAGCCTGTGCGAAAAGCAAACAGTCTTTGCAATCGTAGTATACACTATTCGAGAATTTAGTTTGTGTAATCGACATTCCGACGGTTTTGAAAGGTTCAGGAATAATCAAAGAATGGGTGTCCGGTCTGATTTAACACATCTGAGTTGCAGATACGTTTATATCTTACCTCAAAGGACCTGTTGACATTTCGAGCGGCCATATTGGTTTTTGAGAGGTTCAGGAATATTCAATTTCTTACATTTCTTGTATGTTTTGAACAGTAATTCGACCGGACACCCAAGCATGAATGTTTTTATTACATCCCTGCAAAATTTGACGATAATGATGAGTAGATTTTGATACCGACTTTGGTCGGTAAGTTTCCCGATTACGACACAGGTGGCGCCGAGTAGTCTGCTTACTTTTGGCAAAAGATACCGAAAGCAAAATGGCCGAACACCATGTGTCAACAGACCTTTGCTGTAAGGTATAATTGTTTCTGGAAATTAGATATGTAAAATCAGACCGGACGTCAATTCGGTGATGATTTCTAAATATTCCAAAACCATCAGAATGTTAACTACACAAGCCAAATCCATATATAGTGTATACTACGATCGCATTGCAGAGGCTCGGACCTTTTGCCAAAAGTAAGCAGCGCCACCTGTCTCCTAATGACGGAACTATATTCATGCTCTTTACCAGCTTTGAGCCTGTGCGAAAAGCAAACAGTCTTTGCAATCGTAGTATACACTATTCGCGGATTTAGTTTGTGTAATCGACATTCCGACGGTTTTGAAAGGTTCAGGAATAATCAAAGAATGGGTGTCCAGTCTGATTTAACACATCTGAGTTGCAGATACGTTTATATCTTACCTCAAAGGACCTGTTGACATTTCGAGCGGCCATATTGGTTTTTGAGAGGTTCAGGAATATTCAATTTCTTACATTTCTTGTATGTTTTGAACAGTAATTCGACCGGACACCCAAGCATGAATGTTTTTATTACATCCCTGCAAAATTTGACGATGATGATGAGTAGATTTTGATACCGACTTTGGTCGGTAAGTTTCCCGATTACGACACAGGTGGCGCCGAGTAGTCTGCTTACTTTTGGCAAAAGATACCGAAAGCAAAATGGCCGAACACCATATGTCAACAGACCTTTGCTGTAAGGTATAATTGTTTCTGGAAATTAGATATGTAAAATCAGACCGGACGTCAATTCGGTGATGATTTCTAAATATTCCAAAACCATCAGAATGTTAACTACACAAGCCAAATCCATATATAGTGTATACTACGATCGCATTGCAGAGGCTCGGACCTTTTGCCAAAAGTAAACAGCGCCACCTGTCTCCTAATGACGGAACTATATTCATGCTCTTTACCAGCTTTGAGCCTGTGCGAAAAGCAAACAGTCTTTGCAATTGTAGTATACACTATTCGTGGATTTAGTTTGTGTAATCGACATTCCGACGGTTTTGAAAGGTTCAGGAATAATCAAAGAATGGGTGTCCGGTCTGATTTAACACATCTGAGTTGCAGATACGTTTATATCTTACCTCAAAGGACCTGTTGACATTTCGAGCGGCCATATTGGTTTTTGAGAGGTTCAGGAATATTCAATTTCTTACATTTCTTGTATGTTTTGAACAGTAATTCGACCGGACACCCAAGCATGAATGTTTTTATTACATCCCTGCAAAATTTGACGTATATTTGTAGCATATTTTCGATGAATAGTGTATACTACGAAATCGCCTATTTTTACCGACCAAAGTCGGTAAAAAAATCTACTCCAGCATCCCCTTAAAAACTACTTGGCAAACTGTAGTACAATTTTGAAATGCCATTTCGAAAATTTTTCAGGTAACGTTGAAAGAACGAAGCCCAAAACAACCGCCGTCGTGGGTGGTTCGAAATCAGCAGTCAAAAAAGCGCAACGCCGGTGCTGACACAAGTAGCGCCTCGCACTTAAATACCGGCAACGGTAATTGTGAAAAGTACAAGCCGGGCCAGCGAAAAAAGGATCATTGGGCGTCGGCACGTCAACATTTCCTCACGACAAACGACGACGACGAGGATATCGTCGACGCGTCGATGATGCAACGCGACGAGAGCAGCGACCTCGAGCGGAAGCGTCGAAGAAGACGTCGCGACGGTGGCGACAGTTCAAGCGGCGGTAACGGCGCCGCATTGAACCAAAAACCATCGGGAAGTGCAGCAATCGGTGAGGAAAATCAATTGCGAAGAGTGCCGAGAAAATTGCCACTAAAAACCATAGAAAGGCCACAACAGAGCCGAAATTCCAAGGAGGGCGCCACCGGCGGTGTTACCGACAGAAGAAGCAGCGCCTCGAAAAATACTAGCAAAAATTCACACTCGCAGTCGACGACGAATAACGATCTGCAAATTTATTGGGAAAACGCTGTTAGAAGCGTCGGCGTTTCGCAATCTTCGTCGTCAAGACGAGCCAATGCCGCCGCTACTGCCAATGGATTACCATGGGAAATTGGCACTAGCGCCACCAACGAGAGAGGCGAAAATGTCGATGTCAGCATATTACAGGCTGCAATGTGGTCCGGACAGTGGCAAACACAACCGGACGACGTTCAACCTTGCTCCAGTAAAACAGCAGATCCTTACACATTTGCGTGAATTTTTTTAGGTTCGTTTATGGAGATTTTCTAATTTTTTTTTTTTTTTTTTTTTTGTAGGGAGGTTTTTTTTTTTTGCAAAGATTGTGAGGAAAATTTGAGCAGGTTGAAAGGAGTGTTGAGGGAATGACTTTTTTTAGGCGGTTTTCGATCTTAAGGTAATGTGAATATCCTTTTTTACCTGATAATTTACTCGAATTTTCGGGAATGTCGTTTTGGGAAATTGGAATTGCCATCGGCAAATTTTTATATTTTGGTACTTGAGTTGTATTTGAAATTATAAAACTCAGACTACGGATTTATTTGATCGATTTTTTGTCTTCAGAGACAGACATTAAAAATTGAAAACCGTAAAATTGTCAATAATTCTTTCGCATTGGTTCTTTTCACCAATTTAAAGATTTTTCGTTTAACGATGGAAAATAAAATCACAAAAGAGTTTACAAGATTAAAAAAAATTGATCCCAGAAATATTGAAATCTTTTCAAAACTAATGAAAGGTTGAAAAATCGTCTTTTTAAAAAAAGATGTTTTTTTTTCCTTCCACAAATAAAAATATATATATATATTTTTAAGATCGAATCGACATTCATTTTTCGTAAAACATCAATATTATTCTCGCGAGTTTTTCAAATAGATAAAATTTTTATTTATTTCTTCCTTTAGAAAAAAGGAGATATTTTTGAGTTTCAAAGCCTTGAAACTCGATGGACGGACCAAAATAACCAATAGCAGGAGAATTTCCATGAGTAGATTCAAATTTTTACGAAAAATACAAACATTTGAAATTCATCTCGTTTTTGAGTTCCAAAAAAAAAAACTTTTTTTTCGTGAATTTAAGTAATTTAGCCGGTGTGAAAAATTCATATACGTCACTAATCAACATAAAATAAAATCTAATTTCTATAATGATTTGGAGTCTCAGCTTTAATACGGATTTACTTACTTTTGCTTCCTCATAGAGGAAGCTTTGTTTTCATGGGAAAAAAAAATTTCAAGATTTTTATGTCAGGACACTTAGAATTGTCCAAAACGTCCAGAAAAGTGATCTAGAAAAAATGTCCGTATGTATGTATGTGTGTGTGTGTGTGTGTGTGTGTATGTATACAACTCCGAAAATTCGAACGCCGATAACTCAAGAACGGTTTTGTATATCGCGCTCAAATTTGGCACACTAGTGTAGCAACAGAACCTCTTCAACCGTAGCAATTTTCGACAAAATCTGTGCGAAAATTTCGATTTTATGCCGTTTTGAATTTTTTGAAAAAAGGACGTGGTCGCTCTAACTTTCGTAAAATTTAGTCTATTTTGCTAAATAGTTGGTTATAAGAGTAGGTGGACTCAATGTTGTTTGGTATTGAATTTGGCTCGAATCGGTAAAGTGGTTCAGATTTTATGGAATTTTGAATTTTTCAAAAAATTGACATTATCGCTCTATTGTAACTTTTGCAAAACTTGAAATAGCGAGCTCAAATTTTGTATATAAATGAAACAATATTCAGCCATTATATATGTATAATTTAGTGACAAACGGGATGAAATTTGTGATTTTATGGAATGTTGAATTATTTTTAATAATATACGTTATCACATTTACTTTCGAAAACGCTCTAATAATAACGAAATAACGGAATAACGAAATAGAAAAAGCGAATTCACAACATGTTTATTTATCTAATTTGAAAAAGAATGCAAAGTAGAACCTTGAGCATTCCTTCCTCGAAGGAATTTCGCTTCCTATGAGAAAGCCAAAATTGAATAACATACTTTTTTGCGTCCTCAGAGAGGAAGCTTTGTAAAAAGCGAAAAATAATGAGGAAGCAATGTGCAAGGTTCTACTTTGTTTGATACTTTTATCCGCGAATTTAATTTAATTTTCCAAAATGCATGACATTCGTCTCATTTTTGTCTCATAAACATAATCCTATAAATTGAAGAAGAAATGAATGGAAAATAATTATTTGATTGCAACTAATTGAAATAATACCAATTATAACTCTCAACTCATTTTTTTTTAAATCCACTTTATAAATTATTTTTAAAAAAAGGATCTTCCTCATTCTTTTTCGCTTTTTACAAAGCTGCCTCTACCAGGAAGTTTCTTTATTTTATTTTTGGCTTCCTCATAGAGGAAGCTTTACGAAAGATGAAAATTATTGACGAATTTGATGATTTCTGACGTTTCACAAAATGCAGAGCGACTCCAATAAATTTTTTAAAAATTCAACATCACGTAAAATCCAAACGGTTTTATCGATCATCCTCAAATTTGATACGTAACAGGGCTGAATGTTATTTTTCCTGTGTAGAAAATTTCAGTCGATTAGTTAAAATTTTACCTGAATTAGAGCAAAACGAAAATTTGTCGAAAAATGAAAAATCTCATAAAAATCGAACCGCTTTACCAATTTGGCCTAAATTCAATACCAAAGATTGTATCACTTTATTCAATTTTAATACGAAATTTCAACCGGATAGTTGAATATTCGTTCGAGCTAGAGGATTTACGTACTTTTTTCAAAATTTCAAAATTCTCATAAAAATGAAATGCGTCAAGCGATTTTTGTAAAATTTTTACCAATTGAAGATTAGTCAGTACTGTACATGTTGTTTAAATTTTAGCTGATTCAGTCGAATACTTTATAAGTTACATTTATATCAGGCATTCCATGCCAAATCGACCAGGCTGTAGCCTTCGCCCGCGTGGATATGCTTCATAATTTTTTGTATGATTCTTCTAACTCAAAATAACATTCACGATTTTTTGCAAAATTTTCAAACCAAATTTGAGTATGCTATAACTTTTTTTTTTTTAATTTCTGGGGCCGTAATTTAAAAATCTGAAAAAATTCTCAAAAATCTGGTATCAAAAATGAACATTTTTGGCACTAATTTGGTGATGTTCGGGAATTTTCTTCCTCTTGCTTGGATCTTTTTTTTTTTTTTTCTACCAGATGAACTTCGACAATGATCGGCGGTTCAAAGATAAAAAAAAAACACACATTTTTCCAGGGAAAAAAATGAATAATTAGGTGCCATCGCAAATTCACAAAGTTTGCCGAAAAATTAACTAATTTTTAATTGTAATCAGTAAAAAAAATCACTTAATTTTCAAATTCTTTTTGCGATTATGCATGTAATGATTGATTTTTTACAGGACTATTGTATCTTTTCTCTTTTCACTCTCTAGATTGCCAATTATTGTCGCACTTCACCCAGTAGTGAAAAAAAAAAGAAAAATAAAATATTGAAAAAATCGCGAATTCAAGGGAAGAAAAATCCTGGACAACATCAAATTAGTGCCAAAAATTTTCTATGTTTTATGTCGGATTTTTGAGGATTTTTGAGGATTTTTAAATTACGGCCCTCAAAATGTTTGAAAAAAAAAATTATAGCGTACTCAAATTTGGTTTAAAAATTTTGAAAAAAATCATGACTGTCATTTTGAGTCAGAAGAATAATATAAAAAATTTTAAACCAATTCCTCGAAGTCGAGGGTCACGGCCTGGTCGATTTGATATGGAATGCCCCATATGCATTTTTCGTCTTTCATCACACACACACACACATACATACATCCGGCCAATTTTTCTAAACCACTTTTCTCGACGTTTTAGACCATTTTAAAAGTTTTGACATGAAAATTTCGAAAAAAAATAATTTCATGAAAACAAAATTTCCTCTATGAGGAAGCAAAATGATCAAGAAATGAAACAAGGCTGCAAAGTAGACCTTTGCAAATTGCTTCCTTATTATTGTTGGATTTTTACAAATCTACCTCTGTGAGGAAGCATGTTAATCTATTTTGGCTTCCTCATAGAGGAAGCTTTGTAAAAATCCAACATTAATGAGGAAGCAATTTGCAAAGTTCTACTTTGCAGCCTTGTTTATATTGGCGAAAAGTGTTTGCAATTCCCTCCCATTTTTCGAAAACTTATTTGACCTCAGCTTAATGCGCAAGGACTACCTTAATCGAAATAACGAAAACGGAGTTTATCCTCCTCTTTTGTGTAAATTTTCAACTCGATTCGTCACGCCGTTCGAGAGTTACGAGCAATTCTATTTTGGGACAAGCGGTCATTATAAATTTAAAAAAATAAAAATTATATATGAAGCAATGTGTAAAGTTCTACTTTGCATTCTTATTTCCATTGAGTACAAACTTTTGTCTCGCATTATCAACTTTTGCTGATGCTAGAGCGAAAATCGTTTTTTTTTTTTTTTGTAAATTTCAAAATGTCGTAAAATCTGAACCACTTTACCGATCATCGTCAAATTTGGTACGTGGCACAGCTGCATGTTCCTTTTCGTCTGTAAAAAATTTCGGTTAAATTGGTGAAATTCAACGTGATTTATAAAAAAAAATGATTTTTTTCGAAAAATTCAAACATCTATAAAATCTAAACCGCTTTACCGATTTCGCCCAAATGCAATGCCAAACAACATTGAACGTATATTTATTTATAAACAACTATTTAGCAAAATCGTCTAATTTTTACGAAAGTTAGAGCGACCACGCCCTTTTTTCAAAAAATTAAAAGTACCATAAAATCAAAATGGCTGATTTTTTTTTTTCAAAAATCTCAACATTCAAAGCGGGGCAACTACTCCACTTGCGTGCCAAATTTGAGCCATATCGCTCGAACGGTTACTGAGTAATAGTTCATCGAATTTTCGGAGCCCAGGACACACACACACACACACACACATACATACGGACATTTTTTCTAAACCACTTTTCTCGACGTTTTGGACAATTCTAAGCATACTGGCATGAAAATCTCGAAAAAAAAAAATTTCATGAAAACAAAACCTCCTCTTGAGGAAGCAAAATTGAATGTTTCGGTTTTTTTTTCGTTCTTTAAAAATACTTTTGTTTTTTCAATTAAGATCCTCATCGATCCAATGAAAAAATCAATGCGAAAAAAAACTCTCAAAACGATTTTTTTTTCCCGAAATTCCTCGAGTTAGGTGATTTTCACATAGCCTTAAGGAAAACTCGATGAAGGAATGAAAACGAAGATTCGTAGCACACAAGCGACGGGGGTCTTTGTATAAAGTTATCGCGCCTTGTACATTACGCTGCCATAAAGGATTTCGTCCCCCGAATCGCATGATCCGCGCGTTCGAAAAGCGAGTGAAAAAAAATACAGCATTAAAGCGAATAAAAAAAAAGAAAACCAAAACTGAGTTCATTCCAATCTCGCGTACCAAGTAACGTAAGTCGTAAGTTTTAAAAAATATTCGCGTTAATAGGCGTCTAAATACCAGCGTCATCGAAGATGTTGGTAAAAAGAAGAAAAAAAAAAGGAAAAATAAACAAACCGTGTGTTCTAGTAATTTGTAACTCGAGTTGTATTGCGTGATTTGTGGTCCGTTTGCGGCCACTCCGGACGATACGAATTTCCCGCTTGAATCAGTTTGAAATTTTCAATATTTCTCATTTATTATTTACTCTCATCTCGATTTTATTGCCTCGAAATTTTTCGACTGATTCGAGCGAATAAAATCGTTGGAATTTCGTTCGAACGATACGAATTTATTGATTTTTTTCGAACGACTTTTTTCGACGGAAAAAAAAGAAGGAATTAGAAAATTTTTTACTCGATGAAATTAAAATAATAAAAAAAAACGATGAAAAATTATCACATATTAATTTCACGATAAAACAAAGAAATTTTCCAAAAGTACGTTCAAATATTTTTGTTTTTTTACTAATTTATCAACAATTTTTTCGTATCATTATTCTTATCCAAAATTTATATTCTTATTCTGGAATAGCGTTGATTTTTATTTCAGATCATATAAAAACCTTAAAAAAATTTCTGCTACGAGTCAAAATATCGACGCAAACTTTCGTAAATTTTAAAAAATAATTTATCGATTATTTTGCAAAAATAATTCGCAAATATTAAAAACAAAATCTCCAAAAAAAATTTCTCCGTCGAAATAAAAATTGTCGTTTGAATAAATTCAACTAAACAATGAATCCTCGCTTGAATTGTATAATTGTAAATGTTCCGACGTTTGTATCCGCGGCATTCGTTTCGCCGGAGTGAAAAAAAAAAAATAATAATAATAATAAGAGTACAGCATTGTTGATTAATGCCGAGACGTGTGAGACGCTTATTGAAGGTGTATTGAGAGCTAACAACCGAAAAAAAAAACTACGAAAAAAATCATAGACAAAAAAAAACTTTGTTTCACCAAAAAAAAAATTACCAAAAAAAAAGTGTGTGTAACAAAATTCGTAAAAAAAAAAGAAAGGATCATCCGGCATCTGTGTAGTTCAGACTTGACGTCTTCGTCATCATCTTACGACTTCGTATCAAGGAAAAATGTATTTTTTTAGTAGTAAAATATGACATATCGCAATTTCACTTTTGACATTTTTCTTTTTTTTTCTTTTTTTTTTTTTTTAAATACATTGATTCGCTTCATTCCGAAAATTCATCGAATCACTTAGCTTACTGTTAGCTATATTGTATTTAAAAACACGCATTTTCACATTCAGTAAAAAAAAAATCAGCAGCACTAGTTTTTATTATAATAAATAATCAGCGTATAAAAAAAAGAAAAAAAAGAAAATAAACGTCTCATAGATGCCGTTCGACGAGATTCACCGATTTCCACGAAAGCACGAAAATTCGTCTTTTGATACGACATTATGTAAAATTAGCGATACTGTATTCCGTCAAATTGCGCCTCATCGTCGAATCAATTAATAGGACTTAAGGGCCGAGACGGGAGAAGTTTAAGAATAATTAAACAAAGAAAAAAAATAATAATAATAATAAAGACAACGTGCGTGTTCACTTAGTATTGTAACGAATTAATCATAAGTTAACGAACCAAAGTCTCGTCTCGTCGATTTCGTACCCTTTTTTTCTTGGCAATTAGTTATTTTTGCCGTTTCTCAACTTTGTCATTATGCTCGGAGTATTAAACTTTCTCATTCCTTAAGCTACGAATTTTCTCTTTTTCGTACATTTAAAAAAGTCGAATTTTTAGTCCACTTTTTTTTCGTGATAATTATTTTCTTTTGCATTTTTTTTTCTGTAAACTACGAATTCGCCGCTTTTCGTAGATTACGAAATTTTTAAACGTTATTAGACTGAATCAAAGTATTATTTTTTTTTTTTTTTGACATAAAATAATTTACTTATTTATAATATAATATATTAGAGTTTTAAGTTTTTTAAATCTTTAAACTATGAATTTTCTTATTTTGAAGATTTAAAAAAATGCTTTTTTAGTAATAATTATATTATTTATTCATTCATTTATTTATTGAATACAGAAGATTTGTTTTTCAATAAAGTCCAACGCTCTGCATACTAATTTATTTCTTCGCAATATAAAACCAACGACGATTCACGACACTGCCAAAAAAAAAAAAAAACAACCATCACTTCTTCGGATAAATTTGAGTGACAATTTGTTAGATAAAAAGAAGCACTTTCGCTCATCGAATGAAAGTGTGTTTAGTCGCGATATCGATTTACGAATAAAATCATTGGAAAAGAAAAAAAAAACTAATTTACTTTATTTTCGTGTTTTCTTATTTTACCCTGCGAATCCATATTTATCTCCCTTCTTTGTTTTGTCATTTTCTTTATTAATTTAGACATAATTCTCGAGTCTTTAAATAAATTTTCTTTACTTTTGTGCATATCTTGAAAAAAAAAAAAAAAAAAAAATCGTATAGATCGGGAAAAAAATAGGAATATTATTTTTTGTTTAAAAAAAATATTAGAGATGTTTTGCATTCTTCATTTTATTTCATTTTTCCCATGAAACAAATAAAATATTTTCCATTTGCAAAATATTGAAGATATACTTTTTTTTTTTGAACGAATAAAAATGTTTTTTTTTTTCTCATTTTTATATTTCGTAACAAAAAGTATGATTCATGAAACGAATAATATTTTATTTTTTTTTTATTTGCCAAATCTTAGATCTTTTACATTTCTTGCATTTTGTATTTTAAAAAAATCATATGGATCGTGAATTAAAAAATATTTTTTCAAGACGATAGAGCGATCGATATTTTTTTTTCTTCATATATTGCGTAAAAAAAATATGTTTCGTGAAACAATAAAAGTTTCTTTTTTTTATTTGCCAAATCTTAGATCTTTTACATTTCCTGCATTTTGTATTTTAAAAAAATCATATGGATCGTGAATTAAAAAATATTTTTTCAAGACGATACAGCGATCGATATTTTTTTTTTCTTCATATATTGCGTAAAAAATAAAATATGCTTCGTGAAACGAATAAAAGTTTCTTTTTTTTTATTTGCCAAATCTTAGATCTTTTATATTTCCTGCATTTTGTATTTTAAAAAAATCATATGGATCGTGAATTAAAAAATATTTTTTCAAGACGATAGAGCGTTCGATATTTTTTTTTCTTCATATATTGCGTAAAAAATAAAATATGCTTCGTGAAACGAATAAAAGTTTCTTTTTTTTTATTTGCCAAATCTTAGATCTTTTACATTTCTTACATTTTGTATTAAAAAAAAATCATATGGATCGTGAATTAAAAAATATTTTTTCAAGACGATAGAGCGATCGATATTTTTTTTTCTTCATATATTGCGTAAAAAATAAAATATGCTTCGTGAAACGAATAAAAGTTTCTTTTTTTTTATTTGCCAAATCTTAGATCTTTTAGATTTCCTGCATTTTGTATTTTAAAAAAATCATATGGATCGTGAATTAAAAAATATTTTTTCAAGACGATAGAGCGATCGATATTTTTTTTCTTCATATATTGCGTAAAAAATAAAATATACTTCGTGAAACGAATAAAAGTTTCTTTTTTTTATTTGCCAAATCTTAGATCTTTTACATTTCCTGCATTTTGTATTTTAAAAAAATCATATGAATCGTGAATTAAAAAATATTTTTTCAAGACGATAGAGCGATCGATATTTTTTTCCTTCATATATTGCGTAAAAAATAAAAAATGCTTCTTCAGAATAAAAGTTTCTTTTTTTTAATTGCCAAATCTTAGATCTTTTACATTTCCTGCATTTTGTATTTTAAAAAAATCATATGGATCGTGAATTAAAAAATATTTTTTCAAGACGATAGAGCGATCGATATTTTTTTTTCTTCATATATTGCGTAGCAAATAAAAAGTGCTTCGTGAAACGAATAACAGTTTCTTTTTTTTTATTTGCCAAATCTTAGATCTTTTCCATTTCCTGCATTTTGTATTTTAAAAAAATCATATGGATCGTGAATTAAAAAATATTTTTTCAAGACGATAGAGCAATCGATATTTTTTTTTCTTCATATATTGCGTAAAAAATAAAATATGTTTCGTGAAACGAATAAAAGTTTCTTTTTTTTTATTTGCCAAATTTCAGATCTTTTACATTTCTTGCATTTTGTATTTTAAAAAAATCATATGGATCGTGAATTAAACAATATTTTTTCAAGACGATAGAGCGTTCGATATTTTTGTTTTCTTCATATATTGCGTAAAAAATAAAATATGCTTCGTGAATCGAATAAAAGTTTCTTTTTTTTATTTGCCAAATCTTAGATCTTTTACATTTCTTGCATTTTGTATTTTAAAAAAATCATATGGATCGTGAATTAAAAAATATTTTTTCAAGACGATAGAGCGATCGATATTTTTTTTCTTCATATATTGCGTAAAAAATAAAATATGTTTCGTGAAACGAATAAAAGTTTCTTTTTTTATTTGCCAAATCTTAGATCTTTTACATTTCTTGCATTTTGTATTTAAAAAAATCATATGGATCGTGAATTAAAAAATATTTTTTCAAGACGATAGAGCGATCGATATTTTTTTTTCTTCATATATTGCGTAAAAAATAAAATATGTTTCGTGAAACGAATAAAAGTTTCTTTTTTTATTTGCCAAATCTTAGATCTTTTACATTTCCTGCATTTTGTATTTTTTAAAAATCATATGGATCGTGAATTAAAAAATATTTTTTCAAGACGATAGAGCGATCGATATTTTTTTTTCTTCATATATTGCGTAAAAAATAAAATATGCTTCTGCGGCAGATTCAATTACGAAGCCTGAACATTGCTTTTCTTTTGCTCAGATCCGTTGCTATGTAACTTATTTATTTTAAAAGTGACAGTTAGTTGTTTGAACTCGGTGAAGGAGAGTGAACGTGGTTGGTCCGAGCTCTCCAATAAAGATTATTTTCATTTTGTAATTGCTCGAATATCGCGTCTTATTTATTGCGGATTGCGATTTGACGAAACGTCGTCACGAGAAGTGCGACAATTAATCAGAAGTGGGATTGAGATCCAGTAATTGCCTGAGTTTTGACTCGACGAATCCGGGATTCGTTGAAGCGATTGAGATAACGGACTTTCTTAATCGGAGCAGTGATTGAATCGAGCAAACGGTCAAAATAAACTAGAATTTTTTTTTTTTTTTTACACGAAATTTGTCATCGTGGATACGCCAAAAATAAAAAGGAAGCGAGGGCGACCAAGGAGAATTGAAATAGTTCAAGCAGTACAAACATCAGAAGGAACTGAAGTACGTGAAGAAATGCATCGAACTCCGATTGTACCAACAGGACAAGAAATTCCAGACAATAATGGAGCAGCAGGAGATCATCACAATAATTTACCAGGCGGCGATCACGGAGATATAGAAGATGTTCTACCCGCGTTAGAACAATTGGGTTTATTTGATAATCCTCGTCGTCCAACGAGAAATTTTATGGACTTATCGAAGGTTCTACCAAGTTTTGACCCAGTAAACTCGGATAGTGACATTCATCGATGGATTGAAAAAATAGAGGAGTATGCACAAATGTATGGTTGGGACGACTTGGCAACGAAACACTACGCTTTATCGAAACTTGAGGGCGTTGCGAAGAAATGGAGAGATAGTTTACCGAGAGCCGATCGAACATGGGACAATTGGAAAAACCTGTTAACCAGATCATTCCTCGGAGAAGATACAGGTGTTAAAAAAATATTAGAGGCGCAAAACTATAAACGAAGGTATGGTCAAAACATTGTAGAATATTTCTATGAAAAACTGTCACTCTGCAATAACGCTCGCATGGCCGACCGTGAAATCATTGAATGGATTATCGATGGATTGGATAACATTCAATATCGATCGTATCTGGGACCTCTTTCTCGATACGAACATCCAACGGATTTGTTGCCGGATTTAAAAAGTGGAGACGTTTTTATCAAGGAACATGTACGTTCAGTATCGAAAGTGCCTTACTGGAAAAAGGGAAGCCAATCTTTTAGTCACCAAAGGATGGAGGACAAAAGTCAATCTTATCGAGGCCGCGATCAAGAAAAGTCCAATAATACGCAAATCGATAGAAGTAAAGACACTGCTAAAATTACGTGTTTCAGGTGTGGTAATACCGGACATTATGCACGCAATTGTTCTGAAAAAGTCGAAAATAAAGAGCGACATAGAGATAACAAAAAGGAAGAGAACGAGAAAGTCCTACATGTCCACGGCAATTCTCACGGAAAGTTTTTCAAGGATGCAAAGGTCAACAAAAAGGATATTCGATGCTACGTTGATTTGGGAAGTGCGGTCACCACTATAAGAAGAGACTATGCTGACCAACTTCATCTAAGTTACTATGAAGGAATCTTGACACCATTCAGAGGATATGGTGGAGGCGAGGTCACACCAATCGGCGTAATGACAGTTGAGATTGATATTGACGGTGTAAAGGCGAAGTGCGACGTCTTCGTTGTTCCCGAAGAAGCTCAGATTGTACCCTTACTAGTTGGACATTCGTACACCGAGCAAGAGAACGTCCATATATTGAACACGCGAGAAGCATTAGAAATAGCGAATGGATTAGAAGAATTGTTGAAAATTGAGACTACGAAACCGAGTAAAACTAAATTCGTCGCTGGAAATGACCTAGTCATTCCGAAAAATCACGTTGGACATATTAATGTCATCGGAAATATACCGGAGCAAGATTTTTATCTGGAAGGCGGAGCTCAAGAGTCGGGAAAATTGATTCCACGATGTTTAATTAACGCAAATGAAAATGGTGAATCGATCATACCTATTATGAATCTGAGTTGTAACGATATCTCAGTAAAAAAGGGACAAGTGATCACACGCGGTGAAGTATGCACAGAAGAAGAAACGACCAGAGAAATAAATATCGATGAAATTCAGGAAGATGAAATCGATTCGGATTTGACTAAAGATGACCATACGAAACTGGTAGAATTGATTAATCAATATCGAGGGGTCGTTGCCAAAAATGTGCATCAGATGGGAAAAACAAACACGGCGGAAATGGCAATTCATCTGACGAACGATAAACCAGTTTGCTACCGACCATATCGTCTTTCTTACCATGAAAAAGAGCAAGTGAAAGACATGATCAAGGATCTTAAAAAGGCGGATGTGATTGAAGATAGTTCTTCACAGTATGCAAGCCCAATAATATTGGTAAGAAAAAAGAGTGGCGATATAAGAATGTGCGTCGATTACCGAGCACTTAATAAAAATACGATCAAGGACAAATATCCGATACCACTGATAGATGATCAGTTGGACAGACTTAGAGGTAATCGATTTTTCTCAAGTCTAGATTTGTTTAGTGGATACTACCAGGTTCCTGTAGCACGAGATTCAAGGGATAAAACTGCATTTGTCACACCCAACGGACATTATCAATTCAAGAGAATGCCCTTTGGACTCTGCAACGCACCAGCTGTGTTTCAAAGGATGATGAACGTCGTTCTCGAATCGTTAGATGGGGACGTAGCTATGGCTTACCTCGACGATATTATTACTGCAAGCTCAACTTTTGAGGATGGAATTAAGAAGCTTGAGAATGTTTTCAATGTTCTTCAAGCAGCAGGCTTGACGATAAACCTAAAAAAATGTCATTTTTTCAAACGAAAGGTAGAATACTTGGGGTTTGAAATCTCGCAATTTGGGATCGAACCAGGTACAAGAAAGGTTAACTGCGTAAAATCCTTTCCAACACCCATGAACGTCAAAGCTGTCAGGAGTTTCGTTGGTTTAGCTAGCTATTTTAGGAGGTTTGTAAAGGGCTTTGCAACCATCATAAAACCATTGACGGATTTATTGAAGAAGAATGGGAATTTCGCATGGAGTGCTGATCAACAAAGAGCGTTCGACGAAATTAAATTGAGACTCTCGTCAAGACCAATATTATCGATATTTAATGTGAAAGCGAAAACTGAAGTTCACACTGATGCTAGTCGGTATGGATTGGGCGCGGTTTTGTTACAAGAACAAGAAGATGACAAGGAACCGAGAAGAATGCACCCAGTTTCTTACTACAGCCGAAAAACGACCAACGATGAAGCGAAGTATCACTCTTATGAGTTAGAGGCATTGGCTATCGTTTGTGCGTTGGAGAAATTTCGCGTTTACCTCATCGGAATCGAATTTACAATAAAAACTGATTGCAATAGTCTGAAGCTTCTGGATAACAAGAGAGACTTAAATCCACGGATCGGAAGATGGTTTATTAGACTATCAGAGTTCAATTATCATATTGAATATGTAAAGGGCGATCAAAATAGTGTTGCTGATAGTTTGAGTCGATTTCCAGTTGAACCAGCTGAAGAAACCCCGATTATTGGTCTGCCGATTATGGGAATCAATATTAATACCGACTGGATTGCTGCCATGCAACGGGCTAGTGCAGAGATACTTGAAGTGCGAAATAAACTTGAAAATGGAGATGAAGAAACTCACAAGAAATTTACAATGTACAATGCTAGAGTCTACAGAATAACGAAGGGACGATGGCGATTGTACGTGCCTGCCGAATTGAGGTATGAAGTAGTCGCGACTGCTCACAAAAGTCTTGCGCACTTAGGCATTGATAAGACCCTATCCAAGTTAAAGGAAACATATTATTTCCCGGGGATGCGTGAATACGTCACAACTTATGTCAATCGTTGCATTAATTGCATTTATTACAAGGCTCAGACGGGGAAGAAAAGTGGATTTCTTCACCCGATTGATAAAGGATCTATTCCGTTCGACACAATACATGTCGACCATTTGGGTCCCTTTGTAAAGACGAATAGGGATAACAAATACGTGCTGGGCGCAGTATGCGCTTATAGTAAGTACGTTATACTCGAAGCTGTACAAAATACAGGATCGGATGAAACGATCGCTGTTCTACAAAAATTAATAGGACACTATGGCAAACCGAAACGCATAATCAGCGATCGAGGAGCGGCGTACATTTCGAAAAAGTTCAACGACTTTTGTTCCAAATTCGAGATCACTCACGTTTTGATTTCAGCTGGTACCCCGAGAGCTAATGGCCAAATTGAGAGGATAAACAGTGTGATTTTAAACTGTTTACCAACTATAACCAGCGATAGCGAGCATTACGATTGGGACGAAAAGATATATGAGGTGCAGTGGGCTATAAATAACAGCACACATCGAATCACAAAACGAACGCCGGCAGAGCTAATTTTTAATTACAAACCCATCGGAAAAGAAGACAATTCATTAACACGTGAAATAAAAGATTTAAATGATCAATTGGGTGTCGAAGTTGAAGATGAAGATGTTTCGGAGTTACTGCGAAAAAATCAAGAAACACTATCAAAACAATTTAATAAGAAGCGCAAAAATGCAAAGAAATTGAAGTCTGGACAATTAGTGATGATTCGATACGAAGCGCCAGCAACCGGAGAGAGTCGGAAATTAACAGAAAAATATCGAGGACCGTATGAAGTAGTAAAAGAAATTGGAAATGATCGATATTTAATACAGGACATCGAGGGTGAAATGCAGAGCCAGCGACTCTACAAGGGCATCATTGCTGTGGATAGGCTGAAATTAATTCCTGAAGAAAAATTGATTTAAAAACTACAATCGACGAGGACGTCGAATATCATCAGGATAGCCGAATTGCGGCAGATTCAATTACGAAGCCTGAACATTGCTTTTCTTTTGCTCAGATCCGTTGCTATGTAACTTATTTATTTTAAAAGTGACAGTTAGTTGTTTGAACTCGGTGAAGGAGAGTGAACGTGGTTGGTCCGAGCTCTCCAATAAAGATTATTTTCATTTTGTAATTGCTCGAATATCGCGTCTTATTTATTGCGGATTGCGATTTGACGAAACGTCGTCACGAGAAGTGCGACACTTCGTGAATCGAATAAAAGTTTCTTTTTTTTTATTTGCCAAATCTTAGATCTTTTGTATTTCCTGCATTTTGCATTTAAAAAAAATCATATGAATCGTGAATTAAAAAATATTTTTTCAAGACGATAGAGCGATCGATATTTTTTTTCTTCATATATCGCGTAAAAAATAAAATATGCTTCGTGAAACGAATAAAAGTTTCTTTTTTTTATTTGCCCAATCTTAGATCTTTTACATTTTCTGCATTTTGTATTTAAAAAAAATCATATGAATCGTGAATTAAAAAATATTTTTTCAAGACGATAGAGCGATCGATATTTTTTTTTCTTCATATATTGCGTAAAAAATAAAATATGCTTCGTGAAACGAATAAAAGTTTCTTTTTTTTATTTGCCAAATCTTAGATCTTTTATATTTCCTGCATTTTGTATTTTTAAAAAATCATATGGATCGTGAATTAAAAAATATTTTTTCAAGATGATAGAGCGATCGATATTTTTTTTCTTCATATATTGCGTAAAAAATAAAATATGTTTCGTGAAACGAATAAAAGTTTCTTTTTTTTATTTGCCAAATCTTAGATCTTTTGTATTTCCTGCATTTTGTATTTTAAAAAAATCATATGGATCGTGAATTAAAAAATATTTTTTCAAGACGATAGAGCGATCGATATTTTTTTTTTCTTCGTATATTGCGTAAAAAATAAAATATGCTTCATGAAACGAATAAAAGTTTCTTTTTTTTATTTGCCAAATCTTAGATCTTTTATATTTCCTGCATTTTGTATTTTTAAAAAATCATATGGATCGTGAATTAAAAAATATTTTTTCAAGATGATAGAGCGATCGATATTTTTTTTTTCGTCATATATTGCGTAAAAAATAAAATATGCTTCGTGAAACGAATAAAAGTTTCTTTTTTTTATTTGCCAAATCTCAGATCTTTTATATTTCCTGCATTTTGTATTTTCAAAAAATCATATAGATCGTGAATTAAAAAATATTTTTTCAAGACGATAGAGCGATTGATATTTTTTTTTCTTCATATATTGCATGAAAAATAAAATATGTTTCGTGAAACGAATAAAAGTTTCTTTTTTTTCATTTGACAAATTTTAGATCTTTTACATTTTCTGCATTTTGTATTTTAAAAAAATCATATGGATCGTGAATTAAAAAATATTTTTTCAAGACGATAGAGCGATCGATATTTTTTTTTCTTCATGTATTGCGTAAGAAATAAAATATGCTTCGTGAAACGAATAAAAGTTTCTTTTTTTTTTATTTGCCAAATTTCAGATCTTTTACATTTCTTGCATTTTGTATTTTAAAAAAATCATATGGATCGTGAATTAAAAAATAGTTTTTCAAGACGATAGAGCGATCGATATTTCTTTTCTTCATATATTGCGTAAAAAATAAAAAATGCTTCTTCAGAATAAAAGTTTCTTTTTTTTTATTTGTCAGATCTTAGATCTTTTATATTTCCTGGATTTTGTATTTAAAAAAAATCATATGGATCGTGAATTAAAAAATATTTTTTCAAGACGATAGAGCGATCGATATTTTTTTTCTTCATATATTGCGTAAAAAATGAAATATGCTTCGTGAAACGAATAAAAGTTTCTTTTTTTTTATTTGCCAAATCTTAGATCTTTTACATTTCCTGCATTTTGTATTTTTAAAAAATCATATGGATCGTGAATTAAAAAATATTTTTTCAAGACGATAGAGCGATCGATATTTTTTTTCTTCATATATTGCGTAAAAAATGAAATATGCTTCGTGAAACGAATAAAAGTTTATTTTTTTTTATTTGCCAAATTTTAGATCTTTTACATTTCTTGCATTTTGTATTTTTAAAAAATCATATGGATCGTGAATTAAAAAATATTTTTTCAAGATGATAGAACGATCGATATTTTTTTTTCTTCATATATTGCGTAAAAAATAAAAATGCTTCTTCAGAATAAAAGTTTCTTTTTTTATTTGTCAGATCTTAGATCTTTTACATTTCCTGCATTTTGTATTTTAAAAAAATCATATGGATCGTGAATTAAAAAATATTTTTTCAAGATGACAGAGCGATCGATATTTAATTCAATATTGAAATTTCCTTTCTTGCATCTGGGATTTAACATAAATTATCGCGGTCACTATAATATATTCGACGTCGATTTCCTTCGCTCGAAAATATAATTGACACTGATGGACATAATAAAAATCCATCGAGCGTTTATCCGAAAGAGACAAAAGTGTGAAGAAGAATTTTTCACACACAAACACAATAAATTCACCAGAAACGACACAAGTTAAAAAACAAATAATTTGCATATTTTAACGCACAACTCAATAGTTAATAATTTATAACATTGTACATACTTGTACATTCCGATACTTGCGTAAATTTATTTTATTAATTAATCGTTATTACTATTATTAATGTTAGTTAACTATTCATAATGTCAGGCAATAATTTTGCAAATTAGCACAAAAAAAAGTAACAGAAATTATTGAGGGATTTGAGCAGCAACAATTTTTTATTTTTTGATTGAAAATTTTTCATTAAATTCTGATTTTTTCAATTATTTAAATTAACAATTTAAATGTAATATATATTTACACAAATAAATTTCAAATCATAGTTTAATGGACAATAACATTTTTTAAACCCATTTTAAATTGTATTAAAAATTAGATATAATTTTGAGTGAAATTCTAAATTTTTGTTTTGCGATTAATGAAATTTTTGTTTGTTTAAGTACAATTTTTTAATATATACTAAATATATTTTAAACAATAATGAAAAATCTTAATAAATATTACATTTTAAATAGAAACTGAAATTGAAATTGTCCATAAAACTATAATTTATTTTAAAAAACAATTTTTTCCGCAAAAAAATGTGATTAAAAAAATAAGTTTTTAAATTTAATATTTAAATATTTTGCAAAATATGCAATTGCAAGAAAGTACTCCGAAATATTTATTTCTGCTCAGTCCTTCGGTAGATTATTAAGTTAATAAAAAATACCAAAGAAAAATCACATGACAATCGAAGCCAATGGGTATAAAATTGTGTGAGAGAGACGACGTAATTATTTGATTAAAAAAAAAATTCCATCTCACTCACGCAGAGCCCGAACGGCGAATTAATAATAAAATAGTCAGCGCACTGTCGGCTTTCGAGCTGGAACCGAATTTACGCATATTTAAACATAGTAATAAAAATAAACTTCGTCGTTTCGAATAAATATTCATTTTTCATTCCACTGCTAAAATGTGCGATTATAAAAAGCAGAATCTAAACTATCTATGAGTTAACGATTTTTCGATTGTGAGCTTAAATCGTTCAATTTTGTTTATTTCTTTAAACAAATACAACATCGATTGGAAATTTTGTACTAAAAAAAAAAAAAAAAAAACGTTGCGAAATTAAGTGAAAACGACGAGGATGAGATAGTAATAAGATTTTTGTCTGATCTGGTTTGGATAAATGTACATTAAAAAAAAAAAAAAAAAATTGTTGGGGCAAAAGGCGAATCGAGATTGGCCCAAAACTTGATTCGCGATTAAACCGACGCATCATTGTAAACTATTGTCGTTTACGCGCATTTAACAAATGCAAATCTCACCGGATTGTTCATACATTATAGCGAAAAATCATATTAAATTCTTGGGAATCGAAATGGTGTCGATTTATTACTATTTTCCTTAGGGCTCTCACATGGAGCCGGATTCGACGGCTATCCGAACATGTTCGGATATCCGGGTAGTCGAGATTGATACTTCAAATCCGGATATTCGAACTACTCAAACTATCCGAGTACCCGAACGGCTCGAACTATTCGAGAACCCGAACGGTTCGAACTATCCGAGTACTTGAACGCCTCGAACTATCCGAGTACTCGAACTATCCGAACTATCCAAATACCCGAACGTTTCGAACCATCCGGATACCTAAAAAATCTGGCCATAGTCCATTGGCAGATATTTAAACCAGGGATACGATTCGTCTTTTTACGTTTAATTAAAAATAGACCTTTGCAATTCGAAAAATATTTTTATTTTATATTTTTATGTTGATTGACATGTTACCTATCAATACGAACATGTGCATTTTTCATGAGCGCATCGAAATCTTCCAAATCTTGATTTTGCATAATAATAATTACAAAATGTTATTAACAAATAGATGGAAGAAAAAAGTTCAACAAATCAGCCGCCAACCTAATTTTTTTTGTCTGAAAATGTTCCGTTAATTTTTCTGAATACGTATGAATTTTTTCAGAATCTTAGGTCATTTTTGAAAATTTCGTTTTTTTTTAATACTTGAGCTGTAGTTGCGAATCTACTTGGTCAGTTGTCCGGACACTTCTTGGACGTGATGGATGGATTTATGACAGACACGTATTCAAAATTCGTGACTTCACACAGTTTTCAAAATTGAAAAAATATTAAAACACGGTTTTGTAAAATTACTTAAAATTCTGAAGGAAAACCAAATTCAAAGTTATTGAGAAAAATTGACGGATCATTATAAAATGAAAAAAAAAAAAAAAAAAAAACAATGTTGACCGCTGATTGTTAAACAATTTTTTTTCCATAAATTTGTTATCAGATTTTCGAATTATTATTATTTAAACTTAATCTTTTGAGCACTTTCGATATGCTCGATTTTTTCAGATTTTTTACCCATCGAGAAAGGTTCAAAATTCTCATTGATTCCCTCTGAATCTGTCGCAGCCGGACGGTACGCGTGATTTGAAAACTGTTTATGCACAGAGACGGCTCTTGATACACTATACATAGACACCGTTAGTTCAAATTAATAATTCTAATGAAATTATGTGTAATGAATGTATGTGCTTTTTCCTGTGTATTCATTTTTTACCACTGTTTTCTACCTCCGATGTTCATCTAAAGGTCATTTACATGAATTTTGTAATTATTCGGATAGTTCGAGTATCCGGATAGTCCGAACCCACATAGCACATAATATTGCCTGAATATTGCAGGAATATTTCGAATATTTCATTGCACAGATATATTTCCATAAGCTTCCAGTCGAATATTCACAAATATTTAATTGCAATATTGTCAACTTAACGTTCAGAAATATTGTTGGAGGCAAAACAATTGCCAAGCATTTTTTAAATGTTTCTGAACATTACCTATGAATCCCATTCCTTCAATAATATTTCACAAAGTTTCGAATAAAAAATTCCAGATTAGATTTTGCAAATTGTACAATGGATTTTTTTTTGCAGCATACCAATACATTTCAAATGGATATTTTTAAACTAGTTTAAAAAGTTGAATTTGAAATGATCTGCATTTCGCAATAAAAAGAAACTCACCTCGTTCTCTTGAGTATCATTCTTGCGGAAATTGGAAGCTTCATTAGAATATATCGGAAAACGCGGCATGGTATGAATCGATTTTTTTGTTGTTCTATCTTTATTTTTTAATTCATCAGTCTTGGTCGACAGAGCACATGGGCGATAAAACTATAACGTTTGTACAAGTAGTCGATGGTCTAGTGGTTAGTGCGATAGACGTTAGGTCGTTAAATAGGTTTGATTGATACACTGAGAGAAAAATCTGGTAATTAAAAAAAAAATATAGTTAGACCGACGATAATCTAACTATAAACTGTAATTCCCAGGTGGAA
Organism: Ephialtes manifestator; assembly: GCA_963970395.1. Taxonomy (NCBI): domain Eukaryota; kingdom Metazoa; phylum Arthropoda; class Insecta; order Hymenoptera; family Ichneumonidae; genus Ephialtes; species Ephialtes manifestator. The sequence continues at coordinate 4,319,510 of OZ019968.1, read as the reverse complement.
CGTCTCTATTTCATGGATATAGCAAATAAGATTATCAGGAGTAACAGTCCGTCCAGTCAAGATCAGACAGACAAATCGTCGCGTGAAGGCAACATTAATTTCTTTTTTAACTTGGCGTCGAGTCGCTACCGCAACTCTTAATAGTAGCAATCATCAAAATGATAATAGTTTCAAAAACTATTCTAATCGTTTCAAATATGCCGTTTCGTTGTATATACGATTTCAACGTTTGTTTCTAATAACCTTGCAAGTATCGTTTATTGAACCACATTATCATCGCTTCGACCATAAAACATGCAAGCCTTCCTATATTCGTTTTATCATATGAAATCGTTAAATCAACGATATGCTTTTCTCTCAGTGTAGGTAGATGTAAGTCTTTGAAGCGCAAATTTATGTTTCTTCTAACCGCATTCACCTCTGGAACAAATGTAGTTAATGAAACTTTAATATTGTTATATATTTTTGAAGCGGGATCGCTTTTTAAAATTATTTGTCGTTAATGCGACGTGGGCTACGTAGGTGAGGTTGTGAGTTCGAATTTTGGATGGGATATATATATTTTTCTCCAATAAATAGGATTATTATCGAGGACGTCCAATAGTGCTGCTGAAATACTCTCAATCAAAAAATCATATTCAAAACGGTAGTTTCTTACGAATTAGTCTTGGCGGAAAATGTAATATTCACACAATATTGCTCTGTAATATTATTGAAATATTATATTAGCCACGTTTTGAGCGGACATTGCAAGATTGCTGCAATATTTTAGAAATGTTTCAAACATCTTTCACAATATTTTCGCAATATTGCATTATTGCAAAGGAATATTTTGAGAATGTTTCAGAAATATTCCAGTGCTATGTGGGAATAGTTCGAGTATCCGGACAATCCGAATAGTTCGAATAGTTCGAGTATCCGGGCAATTCGGGTAGTCCGAACAGTTCGAGTAATTCGAATAGTTCGGGTATCTAGGTATCCGCGTAGCTCGGGTATCCTGATAGGCTCACTTTGATCTGATATTCGGATTTGAAGTGTCGGATCCGTCAAATCCGAACAGTTCGGGTTATCCAAAACTTCGATAAAATGCAAGCACTAATTTTCCTGTACAACCTTCTTCTATTTTACGAATATTTAACCCTTTCGATATCACTGACATCGTCGTAAAATTGAAACTGATAATCTGTGAATCTTGACACCATTTGACGTCACATTGTTTATTTATCGATTAAATAGCTTCATTTGCATGGAAATTATTACCCCAGATATTTTTTTAAATCACTGAACACAAATTTATCGTTCAAATAAAAAAAAAACTTTGCAAATTGCTTCCTCATTATTGTTGGATTTTTACAAATCTACCTCTATGAGGAAGCATGTTAATCTATTTTGGCTTCCTCATAGACGAAGCTTTGTAAAAATCCAACAATAATGAAAAATGAAAAAATGAATAATTAGGTGCCATCGCAAATTCACAAAGTTTGCCGAAAAATTAACTAATTTTCTATTGTAATCAATAAAAAAAAATCACTTAATTTTGCTTCCTCATAGAGGCAGCTTTGTTTTCATGAAATTTTTTTTTTTCGAGATTTTCATGTCAGTATGCTTAGAATCACCTAAAACGTCGAGAAAAGTGGTTTAGAAAAAATGTCCGTATATATGTATATGTGTGTGTGTGTGTGTGTGTGTGTGTGTGTGTGTGTGTGTGTGTGTGTGTGTGTGTGTGTGCTGGGCTTCGAAAATTCAATCTCCTCTCACTCGGTAACCGTTCGAGCGATCCGGCTCAAATTTGGCACGCAAGTAGAGTAGCTGCCCCTCTTTGAATGTTGTGATTTTTGCCAAAATATGTGAAGTCATTAAGATTTTATGTTGATTTTAATTTGTTGAAAAAAGGGCGTGGTCGCTCTAACTTTCGTAAAAGTTCGCCGATTTGGCTAAATAGTTCTTCATAACTGAAGATACGTTCAATGTTGTATGGTATTGAATTTCGACGAAATCGGTAAAGCGGTTCGGATTTTATAGAATTTTGAATTTTTCGAAAAAAATAGATTTTGATCTAAATTACGTCGAATTTCAACAAATGAACAGAAATTTTGTACAGACGAAAAATAACATTCAGAAATGCCATGTACCAAATTTGGTGATGATCGGTAAAGTCGTTCGGATTTTACACCATTTTTCATTTTTAAAAAAATGTAGATTTTCGCTATAACTTCCGGAAAAGTTGAGAAAGTAGGACAAAAATTTGTATTTAATCAAAATTAGATGTAACGGTGTTTGCAGAGGTGATTTATAGCTGTATAAAACACCTCTTTAAAAGAGACACAAGGTATAAAAAACAAGCCTGCAAAGTCGAACCTTACAAATTGCTTCCTCAGTATTTTACACTTTTAGCAAAGCTTCCTCTATGAGGAAGCCAAAATTGATCAACATTCTTCCTCATAGAGGTAGCTTTGCTAAAAGTGTAAAATACTGAGGAAGCAATTTGCAAGGTTCGACTTTGCAGGCTTTTTAAATTCTTTTTGCGATTATGCATGTAATGATTGATTTTTTACAGGACTATTGTTTCTTTTCTATTTTCACTCTCTAGATCGCCAATTATTGTCGCACTTCACGCGGTAGTGAAAAGAAAGAAAAATAAAATATTGAAAAAATCGCGAATTCAAGGGAAGAAAAATCCTGGACAACATCAAATTAGTGCCAAAATTTTTTTATGTTTTATGTCGGATTTTTGAGAATTTTTTTCAGATTTTTACATTACGGCCCTCAAAATGTTTGAAAAAAAAAAATTATAGCGTACTCAAATTTGGTTTAAAAATTTTGAAAAAAATCATGACTGTTATTTTGAATCAGAAAAATAATATAAAAAATTGTGAACCAATTCCGCAAGGTCGAGGGTCACGGCCTGATCGATTTGGTATGGAATGCCCCATATGCATTTTTGGCCTTTCATCACATACACACACACATACATACATTCGGCCAATTTTTCTAAACCACTTTTCTCGACGTTTCACACCATTTTAAACGTTTTGACATGAAAATTTCGAAAAAAAAAAATTTCATGATAACAAAATTTCCTCTATGAGGAAGCAAAATGATCAAGAAGTGAAACAAAGCTGCAAAGTAGAACTTTGCACATTGCTTCCTCATTATTGTTGGATTTTTACAAATCTATCTCTATGAGGAAGCATGTTAATCTATTTTGGCTTCCTCATAGAGGAAGCTTTGTAAAAATCCAATAATAATGAGGAAGCAATTTGCAAAGTTCTACTTTGCAGCCTTGTTTATATTGGCGAAAAGTGTTTGCAATTCCCTCCCATTTTTCGAAAACTTATTTGACCTCAGCTTAATGCGCAAGGACTACCTTAATCGAAATAACGAAAACGGAGTTTATCCTCCTCTTTTGTGTAAATTTTCATCTCGATTCGTCACGCCGTTCGAGAGTTACGAGCAATTCTATTTTGGGACAAGCGGTCATTATAAATTTGAAAAAATAAAAATTATATATGAAGCAATGTGTAAAGTTCTACTTTGCATTCTTATTTCCATTGAGTACAAACTTTTGTCTCGCATTATCAACTTTTGCTGATGCTAGAGCGAAAATCGTTTTTTTTTTTTGTAAATTTCAAAATGTCGTAAAATCTGAACCACTTTACCGATCATCGTCAAATTTGGTATGTGGCATAGCTGCATGTTCCTTTTCGTCTGTAAAACATTTCGTTTAAATTAGTGAAATTCGGCGTGATTTATAAAAAAAAATGATTTTTTTCGAAAAATTCAAACATCTATAAAATCTGAACCGCTTTACCGATTTCGCTCAAATGCAATGCCAAACAACATTGAACGTATATTTATTTATAAACAACTATTTAGCAAAATCGTCTAATTTTTACGAAAGTTAGAGCGACCACGCCCTTTTTTCAAAAAATTAAAAGTACCATAAAATCAAAATGGCTGATGTTTTTTTTTTTTTTAAATCTCAACATTCAAAGCGGGGCAACTACTCCACTTGCGTGCCAAATTTGAGTCATATCGCTTGAACGGTTACTGAGTAATAGTTCATCGAATTTTCGGAGCCCAGGACACACACACATACATGAAGCATTCTCTGTCAATTCAGCCACTTTTTTTTCGACCCTCTCCGATTTGCCCTGTAATTGATTATATGAATGTACCACTAAAAGACACTCCATGTGAATTTCTTCAGATTTTTTAAAATAATTTTTCAGAAAATGGCTTTTTTTATTCAAGTGCAAATATCTCAGAATTTTGAAGTTACTGAAAAAAAATGTCAGCACATAAAAGTTGTCGTTTATTGTTAGCTTTCGAGCGGAATATTCCAAATAATTGTCACGTTCCTGTGAGTATGATTTTTTTTCGAAAAATGGAGGAATTATTTTTTAATTAAAAAAAGGATATTTTTTTACTGAAAAAAAATAATGTGGCATACATTTTAAAAAATTTATCTACAACCGAAAAACCAAAATATTTCAATGTTCAAATCATTGATTTTGAGCTAACGTTATCGTCTTAATAAGCAATTCAGATAAAAACTTTACTTTTATATCTTCTTGATTAACGTTTTCAATCCTCTATGTGTCACTAGAAATATATTTCTCAATTCGTATGAAACATTTTTAATAAGGCAAAAAATGCAAAGTTGTACCTTTTAAAAATTGACAATTAACAAATACTTACAGCGAAACGTTCCCGATATTATTTTTATTATCAACCGGTCTTTCCAATTTCGAAATAAAGCTTTATTTTCTCTCCACATTCGTTCCACAAAATAATGCTTTTGTCATGCATTAAAGAGCAGAAAAAAAATCTGTTATAAAATTGAAATGTTATTTTTTTTTTATTATTCGATGACAGTAAAAATATATTATAAAATTGTCGTTCAGCATGTATTGTATTTTTAATCGATTTTTTTTTTCTAGTATTTAACATTGACAAACATCTCAACTTTTTTTTCAATATTTTGTTTTATAGCTAGATTATGAGTTAGTTGTAAAATAAATAGATTCAATTGTGGTCGTCAGTGTCTTTGAGTTTGCCGACGATATCTTCAAGTTTTCGACGCTTCACGGCCGGTCTTGAAGATCTGTGTAAATGATGCGTAGTTCGGGGAAAATTTTCCGATATCAAAGATTCGCTGGCTGCGTTAATTGGAGTCTGAGCAGGACATGAAGATGATGATGATGACGAGGTCATCGGATACGCCTACGGCGAAAGGGATTTTTTATTTTTTATTTTATTTTTTTTTTAGACCTGGTTTATAATAATATTATTATTTTATACAAATGATAACAATAAAATAGCCAGGACGAAAAGTATTTGAAAAAATGGTAATGGGATAATAATTTATTATAGTAGGAATAATAGACAGGATGAACAATATTTAAAAAAATGGAAATGGGATAATAATTAATTATAGCAGGAAAAATAGACAGGATGAAAAATATTTGAAAAAATGGAAATGGGATAATAATTAATTATATTAGGAAAAATAGACAGGATGAAAAATATTTGAAAAAATGGAAATGAGATAATAATTAATTATATTAGGAACAATTAGCCAGGATGAAAAATATTTGAAAAGATGGAAATGGGATAATAATTAATTATATTAGAAAAAATAGCCAGGATGAAAAATATTTGAAAAGATGGAAATGGGATAATAATTGATTATATTAGGAAAAATAGCCAGGATGAAAAATATTTGAAAATATGGAAATGGGATACTAATTGATTATATTAGGAAAAATAGCCAGGATGAAAAATATTTGAAAATATGGAAATGGGACAATAATTAATTATAGTAGGAAAAATAGACAGGATGAAAAATATTTGAAAAAATGGAAATGGGATAATAATGAATTATAGTAGGAAAAATAGCCAGGATGAAAAATATTTGAAAAAATGGAAATGGGATAATAATTTATTATAGTAGGAATAATAGACAGGATGAACAATATTTGAAAATATGGAAATGGGATAATAATTAATTATAGTAGGAAAAATATCCAGGATGAAAAATATTTGAAAAAATGAAAACGGGATAATAATTGATTATATTAGGAAAAATAGCCAGGGTGAAAAATATTTGAAAAAATGGAAATGGGATAATAATTAATTATAGTAGGAAAAATTAGCCAGGATGAAAAATATTTGAAAAAATGGAAATGGAATAATAATTAATTATAGTAGGAAAAATAGACAGGATGAAAAATATTTAAAAAATTGGAAATGGGATAATAATTAATTATAGTAGGAAAAATAGACAGGATGAAAAATATTTGAAAAAATGGAAATGAGATAATAATTAATTATATTAGGAACAATTAGCCAGGATGAAAAATATTTGAAAAGATGGAAATGGGATAATAATTAATTATATTAGAAAAAATAGCCAGGATGAAAAATATTTGAAAAAATGGAAATGGGATAATAATTAATTATATTAGGAAAAATAGCTAGGATGAAAAATACTTGAAAAAATGGTAATGAGATAATAATTAATTATATTAGGAAAAATAGCCAGGATGAAAAATATTTGAAAAGATGGAAATGGGATAATAATTAATTATATTAGGAAAAATAGACAGGATGAAAAATATTTGAAAAAATGGAAATAGGATAATAATTAATTATAATAGGAAAAATAGCCAGGATGAAAAATATTTGAAAAAATGCAAATGGTATAATAATTAATTATATTAGAAAAAATAACCCGGCCGAAAAATATTTGATAAAATGGAAATGAGACAATAATTAATTTTATGCCACTCCGTGCGAGAAATGCGTACTTCTCACACGCTTCGCTTCGCTTCGCGTGCGAGAAATCGCACTTCTCGCACTAGTGGCATAAAGTTGTATACGAAACTCGTGCGAGAAACTTTTTCTGAACTCATGTGATTGCAACACTCGCCTTCGGCTCGTGTAGCAAACTCACACTCGCCAGAAAAAGTTTGATCGCACTCGTATCATAATATACTAATATTCGAAAAAATAGCCAGGATGAAAAATATTTGAAAAAATGGAAATGGGATAATAATTAATTGTAATAGGAAAAAAAGACAGGATGAAAAGTATTTTAAAAAATGGCTAGGGTGAAAAATATTTTTAAAAAATGGAAAAGAGATAATAATTAATTATATTAGAAAAAATAGCCAGGATAAAAAGTATTTGCAAAGATGGAAATGAGATAATAATTAATTATAGTAGGAAAAATAGACAGGATGAAAAATATTAGAAAAAACGGAAATGAAATGATAATTAATAATATTAGGAAAAATAGTCAAGATTTAACAAGACCATTTGAGTGAATTTTTTTTTCTACATAACTGAAGTAATATGAAATAGTTTATATGCTTCAAAAGATCATATGTTATTTTAAATATAAATAAGACGTTGAATCATGCAAAAGAAAAGAATGATGTTCGGATGTACAAAAGAAAAAAAAAGCGAGCTGAACGAGATAAAGAGAAGTTAAGTCTCAGCTTATTTACCTATTTACAGACGGGATAATCCGACTACTAACCTGACGCGGAAACGCGTACTGCCCACAAGGCGAATACTTCCAATCGTTCGTGCCACGAATCCAAAGACCCGCGGCGCCTCGTATATTCGAAAAACTCGGCTGTACGAACGCTTGACGAGTTACCGGATGCTGCGGTCCCATCAAAAGTCGCTGCTGTTGTTGCTGCAGCAGCTGGTGCTGCTGTTGCAGATATTGAAACACGCGGGGATCGCAACTCGTCGAAGTCTGCGAAGATGATATCGCTAACGAGTTCGCTACCGCTACTAATTAATTAAAAAAAAAAAAGAAATTAATGCAATTACCATTTTTTGATTAATAGAAAAATTAAAGCAATTGCTATTTGTTAATTAATAAAAAAATTAATGCAAATACCATTTTTTGATTAATGGAAAAATTAAAGCAATTGCTATTTTTTGATTAATAAAAAAATTAATGAAAATGCCATTTTTTGATTAATAAAAAAATTAATAAAAAAGCCATTTTTTATTAATAGAAAAATTAACGCAATTGCCATTTTTTAATTAATAGAAAAATTAAAGCAATTGCTATTTTTTTATTAATAAAATAAAAAAATTAATGCAAATACAATTTTTTGATTAATAGTAAAAATAATGCAATTGCCATTTTTTGATTAATGAAAAAATTAATGCGATTGCCACTTTTTCATTAATAAAAAAATTAATGCAGTTGTCATTTTTTGATTAATAAAAAAATTAATGCAATTGCCATTTTTTAATTAATAGAAAAATTAAAGCAATTGCTTTTTCTTGATTAATTAAAAAATAATACAATGGCCATTTTTTGGTTAATAAAAAAATTAATGCAGTAGCCATTTTTTTATGAATAAAAAAATTAATGCAAATACCATTTTTTTATGAATAAAAAAATTAATGCAAATACCATTTTTTTATGAATAAAAAAATTAATGCAAATACCATTTTTTGATTAATAAAAAAATTAATGCAATGGCCATTTTTTGGCTAATAAAAAAATTAATGCAAATACCATTTTTTGATTAATAAAAAAATTAATGCAAATACCATTTTTTGATTAATAGAAAAATTAAAGCAATTGCTATTTTCTGATTAATAAAAAAATTAATGCAATTGTCATTTTTTGATTAACAAAAAAATCAATGCAAAATCCATTTTTTGATTAATAGAAAAATTAATGCATTTGCCATTTTTTTAATTAATAAAAAAAACCATAATCTTTCATAATCTACAAAATCATTAAATATTAAACAGAATCGCTCGACGAGATCGAAATAAAATTACAAATTTTCCTTGTTAAAAACAGAGTAAAAATAAATGTGCCTGTGATTTTATTGGCGGAAAATGAGTTATTATTTTGTAAATTTATTTTTATACATTTTTTTTTCTAAATTAAGCAAGTGATTTTTAAAACAGATCAACTTTAATTCATACCAATAAGTACTTTGATTTGGCTTTTAAAAAAAAGAATAAGAATAACAATAATAAAAAGGATGCAAAGTAGAAATTTGTACCTTGCTTCATTATTTTTCGCTTTTTACAAATCATGTAAATTTTTTTTTAATTCCATAAAATTCAAATTTCATACCGCGCGTCACTAAATTATATATATATATATATATATATATATATATATAGTATATATATAATAACTGAATATTATTTCATTTACATGTAAAAGTTTGACAAAAGTTTATGCAATAACGTGAATTTTTTTTTAATTTCAAAAATCCGAACCGCTTTACCGATTTTGCCCAAATTCACAATACCAAAAGTCGCATCAGTTTATTTAATTTTCATACGAAGTTTCAGCCCGTAAACTAAATATTCGATGGATTTAGAATATTGACGGACATTTTTCAAAATTTAAAAAATCTCATAAAAACGGAACGTGTCAATCGATTTTTATAAAATTAATACCAAGTAAAGATTGACTAGTAATTTACATAGCATTAACATTTTAGCTGATTTGGTCGAGTAGTTTACCATTAGAATTAATTTAAGGCACTTTATCACACACACATATATGGGGAATTCCAGCTGAATTTTTCATGCTCTGACCTCCATCAATAATTTTGACAATTTTTTCTCAAAAAGAATTTTCAAAAAGAAGAAACACGTATTTTTTTGTTTGGCGCTACGACAAATATTTCTGACAGACGAATTTTTCTAAAAGTTTGAATTTTTCGGTATTGATATTTTTTTTATCGTTAATATCTTGGAAATGAAGAGTCCTATCGAAAAATGTCTACGATAAAATTCATTCATTTTGTAAAAGGCTACATAATGTATATAAAAAAACGTTATTGTAGTTTTTCTAAAATTTTGTCGTATTACGTTAAACAACAAAGTATCGTTTTGCAAAAAAGCGGCACTTTTTATAATTTTTCTACACTTACGTAAAAATTCAGTCTAAAATAACAAAAATTTTAAGGCCCTATGCAGGTTGGCAGGATTTTTTATCGAAAAGTTCTGCGTAATTCAAGCTTTACGTAATAATTCAGGATGTTAAAAAAATCTTAAATTACGTTGAACTTCTCATTAAAAAATCTAGCCATTCTTCACAGGGTGTCAAAAATTTCGTAATTTTAAACAGAATTTTTCCGTGAGTATATAAAAATGATAAAAAATGGCGGTTTTTTGAAAAACGATATTTTGTTGTTCAAAGTCATAAAACTAAACAATAGGAAAACGAAAATAAGATTTTTTTATATACATTATGTAGCTCTTCATAAACTGATCAAATTTGATCCTGGACATTTTTTCATAGGACTATTAATTTTCAAGATATTAACGAATAAAAAAATATAAATACCGAAAAATTCAAATTTTTATAAAAATTCGACTGTCGAAAATATCGCTCGTAGCGCCAAACAAAAAAATACGTGTCTTCTCTTTTTCAAAGTACTTTCTGATAAAAAATTGCTAAGATGATTGAATACATTCGGAAATTTTGACATGAAAATCACAAACAAATTTCATGAAAAAAAAACCAGCTTCGTCTATGAAAAATAAAAATGTAAAGCAATAAACAAACCTTTGGCTCTTTGTATGCTCAACAATGCATCGTAGTATTGTTTCCTATAATTGACCAAATCCGCCATTGAATTAACCTGATGCATCGTCTCATTCCTCTTAATTACAGGTTCCATAGGCGAAGCAGAAATTTGTCCCAAAATATCATCATTTATCGACCCAATCGACGAATTTTGAGCACAATTTTTGCCCGAAGAATTGCAACAAAAATTCGTGATTTTTTGGGACGTTTTTTCGGACTTTGAAGTCGCCTGATTTTTCCCAATTTTTCCGCGATTTCCTCTACTCGTGTTTTGATTAAATGGTGTCGGATTTTTCATCGAAGAAATTGAATTTTCGCTGCAGTCTGCAGAATCTTCAATATTTTCCAACTTTTCTCGATATTTTGTCAACTTTTCGAGTTTCCATGTTCGGGGCGAAGATTTAAACTGAGGGGGCGGATAATTTTCTGGATCTTGCAACATTCTTGTTCGCGGGAATCGAGGAGATTCTAAAATAATTTTATAATTTATATTTCGATAAAAATACATTTTAATATTAAAATTAAAAAATTTTATATTATTTTTTTTATAATTATATTTTAATTTTATATTAAAATATTTTTATATATTAATATATATTATTAGATATAAATTTTTATTTTAATATAAAATTTTTATATTAAAATAAAATTTTTTTAATTTTAATATAAAATTAAAATATAAAAAAATATAAAAATCAAATTTATATCAAAACTCACCTAAAGTTTTTTCTTCCTCGGCACGTTTTAAAAAATCACTGACGCCCCTTTTTAGTTCCTCGGTAACAGTTAGACTCTCGACGTTAAGATACTAAAAATGAATTTCAATAAACACGCATTAACTTATTGAATAATAAAAATACAAGCTTGGGAATGTAAAAAAAGCTACGAATTTTTCTCAGAGATTCATAAAATTATCTACTTTTCATAAAACCGAATAACTTGGAAATTGAGGAAAATTAAAACAGAGCTAAAAAATAAAGAATTAGAAAACCTAAATAAAGAATCTAAGTATTATAAATACTTGAATACTACAGGAAAAAATTAAGCGAACAAAAAATGTTCTAAATTTTTAAGTGTTTTTTGAAAGGTTGTATCTCAGTGAAAAATGGTCGTATGAAGATTTAAAAAAAAGAATTTTGAAGCTTCAAGTTTCTAGTTTTCAGATCTTTTACCATAAAATTTTTGTGATTTTTGGTTATCGCGCAATCATAAAAAATAGCGCGAGGCAAGAAAAATTTCCAAATTTTCTTTTGTTTTGGTTCCACGAACTTGGGAAAATTTTTCTCAGTTAAACCAATGCATTGATCAATTAGCTTGTGTATTCAGCTTTAATTTGCTTTTCTTTTATTCTCTCTAAGTCGATTTTTCGCTGAGATATTCGACTTTGAGTGAAAAACGATCATTTTGTATTTGATCATCGATATTTTCGTAACTAATGACCGCACAGTAAATCAAAGGGCAATTTTAAAAACTTGGATAAATTCTATACAAGAAACTAACATGATGGTTAAAGAATTTTTTTTTCCATTATTAATTTGAAAAAAAAAAACTGAAATATGAATTTAAAAATATGAAAAATAGTAGAAAAATGATAAGTAATGAATTTATACGTTGATTTCTTCGGCGCTGGTTTGGAGGACATCATCGTCGCATCTCACGACGTCCATTCGATAAATATCCTCTTGAATAGCTCTTTGGCTATTTTTCACAGTATCACGAAACTTCTCAATCGTTTCGTTATCCGGAGAGCCCAAATTTTCAGTTTCGAAATTATTTTTTTCCGTAAAATAGTCATCGGTTCTCATACAACCATAATCATGATCTGCAAGGCCAATGCGGGAATTCACTAAATTCTCGACTTTTTCTCGAATAAATTCATCCGATTTTTCCGTGTCTACGAATTTTTTTTTAGGGTAAACACGACTTTGATTCTTTCGCGTTAAATCGGTTTTTGTTGAATCCAAATTGCAGCTGTTGTTCCTCAGATGCAATTGGCTGTTTTGGTAATACGCCTGAAAAAATAAACAAATTATTCTGTCAATTTATTTACCCAATAAAATATCAATGAAAGTTGAGAAATTTTTGCATTACCAAATTTTGGAATTAAATTATTATAATGAGTTTGAAGCAAAAACATTTTTAAAAAATCTTAAGATCAAAAATATTTTTTAAAAACAAAAATGTAAAGATTAAAAATATTTTTAGCAAAATAAAAATTTGAAGATTAAAAATATTTTTAGCAAAATAAAAATTTGAAGATAAAAAATATTTTTTACAAAATAAAAATTTAAAGATAAAAAATATTTTTTACAAAATAAAAATTTAAAGATAAAAAATATTTTTTACAAAATTAGAATTTAAATATAAAAAATATTTTAAAAAATAAAAATTTAAAGATAAATATTTTTTACAAAATAAAAATTTAAAGATAAAAAATATTTTAAAAAAATAAAAATTTAAAGATAAAAAATATTTTTTAAATAATAGAAATTTAAAGATTAAAAATATTTTCAAAAAAAATAAAAATTTAAAGATAAAAAATATTTTTTACAAAATGAAAAGTTAAAGATAAAAAATATTTTTTACTAAAAATGAAAATTTAAAGAAAAAATATTTTTTACAAAATGAAAATTTAAAGAAAAAATATTTTTTACAAAATGAAAATTTAAAGAAAAAATATTTTTTACAAAATGAAAATTTAAAGAAAAAATATTTTTTACAAAATGAAAATTTAAAGAAAAAATATTTTTTACAAAATGAAAGTTTAAAGAAAAAATATTCTTTAAAAACAAAAATTTAAAGATAAGAAATATTTTTTACAAAATTTAAATTTAAAGATTAAAAATATTTTTAAAAAATTACAATTTAAAGATTAAAAATATTTTTTTCAAAATTTAAATTTAAAGAAAAATTCAACAAATTTACCTGATAGGCCATTTGGATCGGAGTATTATAAGACGAGTTATAATTGCCAATCGGTGGTCCATTAATTTTCGTGATTGGCAATCTAATGAACTTGTTATCCGAAGTTTTTAGTATAAGATCGGGATAATTCGCAGAGCCATCGTAATTATTTTTTCGGACCAGCATCGGAGCTTCGATCCACTTAAATCTATAAGCGGATGGATCCATTCCACGCGGTGGAATCGAGCCCGAATTTTGTGCCTGTGTTTCACGATAATCGACGTATCTTTGAGGATATCCAGCATAATTCGACGATGGTCCATAAAAGTGCGTCATATTTCTGGCGTGACTCTGAGTATTTGTTATTTCGTTCGAAGGGAAACCACGAAATACTTCAGATTCCCTCGTACGAACCTTTGACAATTTTTTTTTTTCAATGAAAAAAGAAGTGAATAAAAATAAATAGATGTTTATTCTAATTTTAGTGACGTATTTATACGGAATTATCGTATAAAATCATTAATATTGAATATCCCACCGAAAAATGTACTCGATATATCTAATTTGGACTAAAAAATTAATGCATTAATTTATCTAATTTATTTAATTGGAAATTAATAATTATAGGTACTCAAAGACTATTTCATATTTTCTCATTATTTTAATTTTCTATTTATTTCGTTATTTTCAGAGAAAAATGAAGTTAATAAAAATAAATCTTTCGAAAATAAAAATCGTTAATAAAAATAAGTCTTTGTAATTTTAGTGACGTTTTCATGTATTACTGAAAATATTTCATAAAATCCTTATTAATTAATATTTGAGCGAAAAATATACTCAATATATTGAATTTCTGCTAAAAACATTAATTTTTTTTCAATTTAATTTATTTAATTAAAAATTAATAATCAGACTCTAAGGCTATTTAATATTTCCTTATTATTTAAATTTCTATTAATTGTTATTCTTTCTCTTCAAATATAAAAATAAAAATCGTTAATAAAAATAAGTCTTTGTAATTTTAGTGACGTTTTCATGTATTACTGAAAATATTTCATAAAATTATTATTAATTAATATTTGAGCAAAAAATATACTCAATATATTGAATTTCTGCTAAAAACATTAATTTATTTTTTTCAATTTAATTTATTTAATTAAAAATTAATAATTAGACTCTAAGACTATTTAATATTTCCTTATTATTTAAATTTCTATCCATTGTTATTCTTTCTCTTCAAATATAAAAATAAAAATCGTTAATAAAAATAAGTCTTTGTAATTTTAGTGACGTTTTCATGTATTACTGAAAATATTTCATAAAATTATTATTAATTAATATTTGAGCAAAAAATATACTCAATATATTGAATTTCTGCTAAAAACATTAATTTATTTTTTTCAATTTAATTTGTTTAATTAAAAATTAATAATCAGACTCTAAGGCTATTTAATATTTCCTTATTATTTAAATTTCTATTAATTGTTATTCTTTCTCTTCAAATATAAAAATAAAAATCGTTAATAAAAATAAGTCTTTGTAATTTTAGTGACGTTTTCATGTATTACTGAAAATATTTCATAAAATCATTATTAATTAATATTTGAGCGAAAAATATACTTAATATATTGAATTTCTGCTAAAAACATTAATTTATTTTTTTCAATTTAATTTATTTAATTAAAAATTAATAATCAGACTCTAAGGCTATTTAATATTTCCTTATTATTTAAATTTCTATTAATTGTTATTCTTTCTCTTCGAATATAAAAATAAAAATCGTTAATAAAAATAAGTCTTTGTAATTTTAGTGACGTTTTCATGTATTACTGAAAATATTTCATAAAATCATTATTAATTAATATTTGAGCGAAAAATATACTCAATATATTGAATTTCTGCTAAAAACATTAATTTATTTTTTTCAATTTAATTTGTTTAATTAAAAATTAATAATCAGACTAAGGCTATTTAATATTTCCTTATTATTTAAATTTCTATCCATTGTTATTCTTTCTCTTCGAATATAAAAATAAAAATCTTTAATAAAAATAAGTCTTTGTAATTTTAGTGACGTTTTCATGTATTACTGAAAATATTTCATAAAATCATTATTAATTAATATTTGAGCGAAAAATATACTTAATATATTGAATTTCTGCTAAAAACATTAATTTATTTTTTTCAATTTAATTTATTTAATTAAAAATTAATAATCAGACTCTAAGGCTATTTAATATTTCCTTATTATTTAAATTTCTATTAATTGTTATTCTTTCTCTTCGAATATAAAAATAAAAATCGTTAATAAAAATAAGTCTTTGTAATTTTAGTGACGTTTTCATGTATTACTGAAAATATTTCATAAAATCATTATTAATGAATATTTGAGCGAAAAATATACTTAATATATTGAATTTCTGCTAAAAACATTAATTTTTTTTTCAATTTAATTTGTTTAATTAAAAATTAATAATTAGACTCTAAGGCTATTTAATATTTCTTTATTATTTAAATTTCTATCCATTGTTATTCTTTCTCTTCGAATATAAAAATAAAAATCGTTAATAAAAATAAGTCTTTGTAATTTTAGTGACGTTTTCATGTATTACTGAAAATATTTCATAAAATCATTATTCATTAATATTTGAGCGACAAATATACTCAATATATTGAATTTCTGCTAAAAACATTAATTTATTTTTTTCAATTTAATTTGTTTAATTAAAAATTAATAATCAGACTCTAAGGCTATTGAATATTTCCTTATTATTTAAATTTCTATTAATTGTTATTCTTTCTCTTCAAATATAAAAATAAAAATCGTTAATAAAAATAAGTCTTTGTAATTTTAGTGACGTTTTCATGTATTACTGAAAATATTTCATAAAATCATTATTAATTAATATTTGAGCGAAAAATATACTCAATATATTGAATTTCTGCTAATTACATTAATTTTTTTTTCAATTTAATTTATTTAATTAAAAATTAATAATCAGACTCTAAGGCTATTTAATATTTCCTTATTATTTAAACTTCTATTCATTGTTATTCTTTCTCTTCGAATATAAAAATAAAAATCGTTAATAAAAATAAGTCTTTGTAATTTTAGTGACGTTTTCATGTATTACTGAAAATATTTCATAAAATCATTATTAATTAATATTTGAGCGAAAAATATACTCAATATATTGAATTTCTGCTAAAAATATTAATTTTTTTTTTCAATTTAATTTATTTAATTAAAAATTAATAATCAGACTCTAAGGCTATTTAATATTTCCTTATTATTTAAATTTCTATCCATTGTTATTCTTTCTCTTCAAATATAAAAATAAAAATCGTTAATAAAAATAAGTCTTTGTAATTTTAGTGACGTTTTCATGTATTACTGAAAATATTTCATAAAATCATTATTCATTAATATTTGAGCGAAAAATATACTCAATATATTGAATTTCTGCTAAAAACATTCATTTTTTTTTCAATTTAATTTATTTAATTAAAAATTAATAATCAGACTCTAAGGCTATTTAATATTTCGTTATTATTTAAATTTCTATCCATTGTTATTCTTTCTCTTCGAATATAAAAATAAAAATCGTTAATAAAAATAAGTCTTTGTAATTTTAGTGACGTTTTCATGTATTACTGAAAATATTTCATAAAATCATTATTAATTAATATTTGAGCGAAAAATATACTCAATATATTGAATTTCTGCTAAAAACATTAATTTTTTTTTCAATTTAATTTATTTAATTAAAAATTAATAATCAGACTCTAAGGCTATTTAATATTTCCTTATTATTTAAATTTCTATTAATTGTTATTCTTTCTCTTCAAATATAAAAATAAAAATCGTTAATAAAAATAAGTCTTTGTAATTTTAGTGACGTTTTCATGTATTACTGAAAATATTTCATAAAATCATTATTAATTAATATTTGAGCGAAAAATATACTCAATATATTGAATTTCTGCTAAAAACATTAATTTATTTTTTTTCAATTTAATTTATTTAATTAAAAATTAATAATCAGACTCTAATTCTATTTAATATTTCCTTATTATTTAAACTTCTATTCATTGTTATTCTTTCTCTTCGAATATAAAAATAAAAATTGTTAATAAAAATAAGTCTTTGTAATTTTAGTGACGTTTTCATGTATTACTGAAAATATTTCATAAAATCATTATTAATTAATATTTGAGCGAAAAATATACTCAATATATTGAATTTCTGCTAAAAACATTCATTTTTTTTTTCAATTTAATTTATTTAATTAAAAATTAATAATCAGACTCTAAGGCTATTTAATATTTCCTCATTATTTAAATTTCTATTCATTGTTTTTCTTTCTCTTTCGGGTTAGACTTTTTTCATAAATTTGAAAATATAAAATAAAAATACCTTGGGCGATTTGTTGCTTTTTGGTGGAGCGTCTGACTTCACAATTGCTCGAAGTATCGTCGTACCTTCCGGTACATTTTCTGCGTTGCTAAAAACAGTCTGAAGCCTTGGAATTGCAGCGTTAGCAATTGTAGTACGAGAATCTACATTTCCATCGCTGGTTTTTCCACTCAACGAGGAATTGACATCATTTTCCGAATTTGTGGAGTTGCTAATGTGGAAATTCCAGAAAGAAAAATGAATTCTCAAAAATTCGTCAAAAAATATGCACAAAAAATTATTAAAGGAAGAAAACATTTTTTTCAATTATAAAATACGATACATTTCAGCAATAAAAATAAATGACTATAAAAATTTTTCGATATACGATCTAGATTGATTTTTTTTAAATAAAAGTAAATGATAAATTTTCTTCTTGTGTTTTGAAATAAAAAAAAAAAAAAATCACTACAATTAATCTAATAGTTTTATAAACGATTCGTTCGAAAATCATATGTATTAAAAAATAAGAAATATTATCGAATTTTGTTTCACACGAAAAAGAAAAAAAAATGTAATCCAAAAGTTTAGCAAAAAATTAATTCTTTTTACGAATTTATTAATTACTTTATTATTATTATTACTATTTCATATAAATCTCCTTATAATCTTCCAATATCTTTATTTTTTTTTTCAAGATTTTTCTCTATTTACAAAATACTAAAATTTTAATATAAAGTTTTGATTGAAAATCGAGAATAAAAAAAAATTGTAAGAGAACATTTTTTCAATTATCAAATACGATGCATATCAGGAATAAAAATAAATGACTATGAAAATCTTTCGATATATGATCTAGAATGATTTTTAAAAAAATAAAAGTAAATGATAAATTTTCTTTTTGTGTTTTGAAATTTTTTTAAAAAGTTTCACTAGTATTAATCGTATAGTTTTGTAAACGATTCGTTAAAAAATCATCATATGTATTAAAAAATAAGAAATATTATGGAATTTTGTTTAATACGAAAAAGAAAAAAAAATGTAATCCAAAAGTTTAGCAAAAAATTAATTCTTTTTACTAATTTATTAATTACTTTATTATTATTATTACTATTTCATATAAATCTCCTTCCTATTAATCATTAATACGAAAAAGAAAAAAAATGTAATCGAAAAGTTTAGCAAAAAATTCATTCTTTTTACTAATTTATTAATTACTTTTTTTATTATTATTACTGTTTCATATAAATCTCCTTATAATCTACCATTAAACAAGTCTACCATAAATACCAAAGTCTAACAAATAAATGTACCATAAAAATAAGACAAATCATGAATTTTTTTTTATACAAAAAATAAAAAAAAGTATTCCAAAAGTTTGGCAAAAAATTAATTGTTTTTACTCATTTATTAATTACTTTTTTATTATTGTTACTATTTCATATAAAACTCCTTATAATCTACCATTAAATAAGTCTACCATAAATACCAAAGTCTGCCAAATAAATCTACCATAAAAATAAAAAAATCATGGAATTTTCTTTCTACAAAAAATAAAAAAATGTATTCCAAAAGTTTGGCAAAAAATTCATTCTTTTTACTAATTTATTAATTACTTTTGTTTATTATTATTAATATTTCATATAAATCTCCTTATAATCTACCATTAAATAAGTCTACCATAAATACCAAAGTCTGCCAAATAAATCTACCATAAAAATAAGAAAAATCATGAAATTTCTTTTTATACGAAAAAAAAAAAAAAATGTATTCCAAAAGATTGGCAAAAAATTAATTCTTATTACTAATTTATTAATTACTTTTTTATTATTATTACTATTTCATATAAATCTCCTTATAATCTACCATTAAATAAGTCTACCATAAATACCAAAGTCTGCCAAATAAATCTACCATAAAAATAAAAAAATCATGGAATTTTCTTTCTACAAAAAATAAAAAAATGTATTCCAAAAGTTTGGCAAAAAATTCATTCTTTTTACTAATTTATTAATTACTTTTTTTATTATTATTAATACTTCATATAAATCTCCTTATAATCTATCCTTAAATAAGTCTACCATAAATACCAAAGTCTGCCAAATAAATCTACCATAAAAATAAAAAAATCATGGAATTTTCTTTCTACAAAAAATAAAAAAATGTATTCCAAAAGTTTGGCAAAAAATTCATTCTTTTTACTAATTTATTAATTACTTTTTTATTATTATTAAGATTTCATATAAATCTCCTTATAATCTACCATTAAATAAGTCTACCATAAATACCAAAGTCTACCAAATAAATCTACCATAAAAATAAGAAAAATCATGAAATTTCTTTTTATACGAAAAAAAAAAAATGTATTCCAAAAGATTGGCAAAAAATTAATTCTTTTTACTAATTTATTAATTACTTTTTTTATTATTATTAATATTTCATATAAATCTCCTTATAATCTACCATTAAATAAGTCTACCATAAATACCAAAGTCTGCCAAATAAATCTACCATAAAAATAAAAAAATCATGGAATTTTCGTTTATACAAAAAATAAAACAATGTATTCCAAAAGTTTGGCAAAAAATTAATTCTTTTTACTAATTTATTAATTACTTTTTTTATTATTATTACTGTTTCATATAAATCTCCTTATAATCTACCATCAAATAAGTCTACCATAAATACCAAAGTCTGCCAAATAAATCTACCATAAAAATAAGAAAAATCATGAAATTTCTTTTTATACGAAAAAAAAAAAATGTATTCCAAAAGATTGGCAAAAAATTAATTCTTTTTACTAATTTATTAATTACTTTTTTATTATTATTACTATTTCATATAAATCTCCTTATAATCTACCATTAAATAAGTCTACCATAAATACCAAAGTCTACCAAATAAATCTACCATAAAAATAAGAAAAATCATGAAATTTCTTTTTATACGAAAAAAAAAAAAATGTATTCCAAAAGATTGGCAAAAAATTAATTCTTTTTACTAATTTATTAATCACTTTTTTTATTATTATTAATATTTCATATAAATCTCCTTATAATCTACCATTAAATAAGTCTACCATAAATACCAAAGTCTGCCAAATAAATCTACCATAAAAATAAAAAAATCATGGAATTTTCTTTCTACAAAAAATAAAAAAATGTATTCCAAAAGTTTGGCAAAAAATTCATTCTTTTTACTAATTTATTAATTACTTTTTTTATTATTATTAATATTTCATATAAATCTCCTTATAATCTACCATTAAATAAGTCTACCATAAATACCAAAGTCTGCCAAATAAATCTACCATAAAAATAAAAAAATCATGGAATTTTCTTTCTACAAAAAATAAAAAAATGTATTCCAAAAGTTTGGCAAAAAATTAATTCTTTTTATTAATTTATTAATTACTTTTTTTTTATTATTATTACTGTTTCATATAAATCTCCTTATAATCTACCATTAAACAAGTCTACCATAAATACCAAAGTCTACCAAATAAATCTACCATAAAAATAAGAAAAATCATGAATTTTTTTTTATACAAAAAATAAAAAAATGTATTCTAAAAGTTTGGCAAAAAATTCATTCTTTTTACTAATTTATTAATTACTTTTGTTTATTATTATTACTATTTCATATAAATCTCCTTATAATCTACCATCAAATAAGTCTACCATAAATACCAAAGTCTACCAAATAAATCTACCATAAAAATAAGAAAAATCATGAATTTTTTTTTATACGAAAAAAAAAAATGTATTCCAAAAGTTTGGCAAAAAATTAATTCTTTTTACTAATTTATTGATTACTTTTTTATTATTATTACTATTTCATATAAATCTCCTTATAATCTTCCATTATCTTTTTTTTTTTTTACGTTTTGTCTCTATTCACAAAATACGAAAATTTTGATTGAAAATCGAGAATAAAAAAATGGTAAATCTTTAAATTAATTTTTTTTTTTGCAGATTATTAAAATTGGGGTGAAACGAACTTTCTGTGAAATATCGGGGCATTTAGTCTCACGAAACCCGTGGCTTTGTGAAAAACTTCCTTGATTATTTCATCTGCAACTCCTTTTGGCGGAGGAACCATCGATACCAAAAGACGAAGCCCATCGCCGTCAAAATCTTCGAGGAGTACGTAAAGTGTTCGTAATAGACGTTCGTAAGCTAAAACTCCGTCTTCAGGCTGATACATGTGAAGTAAACGTGCTACAGTTTTCGTTATATTCGTGCCTTGATAATTTGTACGTAGGGCTGACCAAAGGGAAGCAAAAGCCTCAAGATCGGGACGAATAGCGTCGATCACATCGCCGGATATTTCTGCAAAAAATAAAAAATAACTTTTTTATTTATTTTTTTTATAAATAAAAAAACTTACTAAAATAAAAAATAACTTTTTATTTTTATTTATTTTTTTAAATAAAAAAAAACTTACTAGAATAAAAAATAACGTTTTATTTTTATTTTTTTTTATAATTAAAAAAAACTTACTAAAATAAAAAATAACTTTTTATTTTTATTCTTTTTTATAAATAAAAAAAACTTACTAAAATAAAAAAATAACTTTTTATTTTTATTCTTTTTTATAAATAAAAAAAACTTACTAAAATAAAAAATAACTTTTTTATTTTTATTTTTTTTTATAAATAAAAAAAACTTACTAAAATAAAAAATAACGTTTTATTTTTATTTTTTTTTATAAATAAAAAAAACTTACTAGAATAAAAAATAACTGTTTTATTTTTATTTTCTTTTATAAATAAAAAAAACTTACTAAAATAAAAAATAACTTTTTATTTTTATTTTTTTTTATAAATAAAAAAACTTACTAAAATAAAAAATAACTTTTTATTTTTATTTTTTATTTATAAATAAAAAAACTTACTAAAATAAAAAATAACTTTTTATTTTTATTCTTTTTTATAAATAAAAAAAACTTACTAAAATAAAAAATAACTTTTTATTTTTATTTTTTATTTATAAATAAAAAAACTTACTAAAATCAAAAATAACTTTTTATTTTTATTTTTTATTTATAAATAAAAAAACTTACTAAAATAAAAAATAACTTTTTATTTTTATTTTTTTTTATAAATAAAAAAAACTTACTAGAATAAAAAATAACTTTTTATTTTTATTTTTTTATAAATAAAAAAAACTTCCTAAAGTAAAAAACAACTTTATTTTTATTTTTTTAGTTTTAATATATGTTAAATTTCTACAACATTTTTTCATACCGATCTTGTATTACTAATTATATTTTTTAAATAATTCCGACAGTTATTGAAATTCTATATTTAGATAAAACATTGATGTAACTTTTTTTAAAAATGGCAAAAGATTTTTTTACCTTTCTAATATTTATTAATTACACTTTTTTCTTATATTTGGTCTTTTTTAAGGCAGGTTTGAAAAACAGAATATAGAATAAATTATGTGACTGCTGAATTGAAATTCATTGACATGAAAATATGAGTAATAAATATAATTAAAAAATAAATAAAATTAGTAAAGATAAAATAATATATAAAACAAGCAATGATCCTTTTTCATGAAGATTTGCACTCAAAATCTGCATTATTATTACAATATCACGTGACTAATATTTTGTACAAATTACAGCGTTTAGTTTCATAAGAAATAACATATAAAAAATAATTATTGTCCATTTTTATTTTATTTTAATTTTTGCTCTAGTTAAAAAAATTCGTAGAAATCATAGAAAAATTGCACAATAAAACAAATATGAAGAAAAAAAGAACGATCCACTACTCACATTTTGTAAAAATCGAAACTCCATAAAAATACAGCAAAAACTTCCAAAAAAAATATCCCATTTAAAAAAGTACTAAAATTATATAGACAAAATTAAACACACAAAATTCTTGTCATTGTTGCAATAATAAAAAAATTCTCGCCTTGACTAAAATGCAAAATAAAACAATTTATAATTTTCCAAGAAAAGTTTTTGGCAAATACAAAAAAAAAAAATTACCAAATGAAAATGTAACAAATTAATTAATTGAGGCTTAATTTTTGTTGCGTAAAGAATTAAAGGCAGTAAAATAGTGAGAAATTTGTTACTATAGCCTAAAATAATATTGAAAAATACTCACGTCCCGTTGTCGCGGCCATATTTAATTCACAGCCGGTTTCTTCACTTTTTTTCTGTCGTAGTTCAACGAAAATCCAGCCAAATTATTCGATATATCTTCATGCAACGATATTCTTCAGTTATTTCGAGAAAAACCCTCCAGGATCTTTCACAAAAAGAGACAAACTGTCCGCGAGACTGAGGAAGAAACAAAGCGTTGAATAATCGAGACAGCTAATAAGTGACAAACAGTCGAAAGAAAAAAAAATAGAAGAACGACGACGACAATGTAACTTTTCATTTTTTATGCCAAAAGAACACGACGAATGACGCCATTATTTTTTTCAAAGCTGGAAGAGTCATTTATTGTTATTTGTATTATTTTTTTACGGTAAATTATATTCGTGGAATTGCGATATATATATTTTTTTGCGGATTAACTCATGGTTATGTGAAATACTTATCGACCGATTTTTTTAGGAATAAAAACTTGTAAAAATGCAATAAAAATGCGGTATTTAAAAAAATAATATACTATTTTTATTTTCCTCATGCGAAATTACGAACATTGTATTTATTGTTTAATAAATAAATTCTAATAAAATAAATAATATATTTATGAGTATGAATATGATTTTTCTTTCATAATCTCCTCGTCATTTTTTATTTTTTATGCCAGAGGAAAACGACGAATGCCGTCATTATTTTTTTCAAAGCTGGAAGAGTCATTTATTGTTATTTGTATTATTTTTTTACGGTAAATTATATTCGTGCAATGGCGATATATATATTTTTTTGCGGATTAACTCATGGTTACGTGAAATACTTATCGACCGATTTTTTTAGGAATAAAAACTTGTAAAAATGCAATAAAAATGCGGTATTTAAAAAAATAATATACTATTTTCATTTTTCTCATGCGAAATTACGAGCATTGTATTTATTGTTTAATAAATAAATTCCAATAAAATAAATAATGTATTTATGAGTATGAATATGATTTTTCCTTCATAATCTCCTCGTCATTTTTCATTTTTTATGCCAAAGGAACACGACGAATGCCGTCATTATTTTTTTCAAAGCTGGAAGAGTCATTTATTGTTATTTGTATTATTTTTTTACGGTAAATTATATTCGTGGAATTGCGATATATATATTTTTTTGCCGATTAATTTATGGTTATGTGAAATACTTATCGACCGATTTTTTTAGGAATAAAAACTTGTAAAAATGCAATAAAAATGCGGTATTTTTAAAAATAATATACGATTTTTATTTTTCTCATGCAAAATGACGAACATTGTATTTATTGTTTAATAAATAAATTTTAATAAAATAAATAATGTATTTATGAGTATGAATATGATTTTTCCTTCATAATCTCCTCGTCATTTATCATTATTTATGCCAAAGGAACACGACGAATGACGTCATTATTTTTTTCAAAGCTGGAAGAGTCATTTATTGTTATTTGTATTATTTTTTTACGGTAAATTATATTCGTGGAATTGCGATATATATATTTTTTTGCGGATTAACTCATGGTTATGTGAAATACTTATCGACCGATTTTTTTAGGAATAAAAACTTGTAAAAATGCAATGAAAATACGGTGTTTTAAAAAATAATATACTATTTTTATTTTTCTCATGCAAAATTACGAACATTGTATTTATTATTTAATAAATAAATTCTAATAAAATAAATAATGTATTTATGAGTATGAATATGATTTTTCCTTCATAATCTCCTCGTCATTTATCATTTTTTATGCCAAAGGAACACGACGAATGCCGTCATTATTTTTTTCAAAGCTGAAAGAGTCATTTATTGTTATTTGTATTATTTTTTTACGGTAAATTATATTCGTGGAATTGCGATATATATATTTTTTTGCGGATTAACTTATGGTTATGTGAAATACTTATCGACCGATTTTTTTAGGAATAAAAACTTGTAAAAATGCAATAAAAATGCGGTATTTAAAAAAATAATATACTATTTTTATTTTTCTCATGCAAAATTACGAACATTGTATTTATTGTTTAATAAATAAATTCTAATAAAATAAATAATGTATTTATGAATATGAATATTATTTTTTCTTCATAATCTCCTCGTAATTTTTTTAATGAACGGTAATTTTGCCGGTTACAAAATAGTAAATTAAATTACTGATGAATTTACAATTAGGTATAATTATTGCTGTGAGTCACATGGTAAATTATGCAACCTTTTAAAATCGGTAATGGAAATCATTAAAAAATAATTATTCGAAAAAAATTGTTGATTTTATAAGAATAAAAAAAAACAAAGTTTACTAATTAAGCTGAAACTGTATAATTGTTATTAAAAATAATATTCTCAACATTCTCCATCAGTTATTTCTAGATTTTTGGTCAGCCGCAAATTGCTGAAAAAAAATCGTTGATCCGAATAATTTTCCATAATTGCGCAAATACCTGAAAATTTTGGAAATAAAAAAGTGATAATAAAATAAGAAAAATTGAAGAATGTAATTCATTTCACAAGCAGAAATAAATGCGTTATTTTTACGTAATATACTATTTTAATTTTCTTAAGGCAAAATTACGAACAATACATTTATTGATTGATAAATAAATACTATTTTTTTAAATCATTTTTTATAATAAAAATATATAGAATATTATTTTTTCTTGAAAATCTCCTCGTAATTTTTTTAATGAACGGTAATTTTGCCGATTACAAAATAGTAACTTTAAATTACTGATAAATTATGCAATCTTTTAAAATCGGTAAAAAAAAATCATTAAAAAATATGTTCGAAAAAATTGTTGATTTTATAAGAATAAAAAGAACTCTGCATTTTGTTATTAAAAATGAATATTCTTAACATTCTCCAACAGATTTTTTTAGCATTCTTTTTTAGCTGCAAAATTGCTGAAAAAAAAAATCATTGCACTGAATAATTTCACATAATTGCGTAAATACCTGAAAAGTTTTGAAAAAAGAAAAATGATAGTAAAATAAGAAAAATTGAAGAATGTAATGTATGTTACAAGCAGTAAAAGCTATTTATAAAATAGTTAGCCAGCAGATAGTATCAAGCATTTAATTAAGCAGGAAATTGTGTCCGAGTACATATGTACATATGTTTTGTGCGCATCTGGACGCTAATAAATGCATATCTATATACGATGTGTAAGAACGAACCTAGGAACAAGACACGATGAATAAAATCTTTAGTATCATTGTATTTATTTTATTTTTTTTACATTATACTTCTGATAATTATGAATTTCTTTGAAATCATAAATGATTTATTAAAATTTCAATTTTATTTTTTTGAGAAATTTTTTTTTTTTAAACAAAAATCATAAAAATTCGTTGGCAAAGTTCTTTTAAAATATGTTTTGGCTTTTTTGCTTCCTCATAGAAGAAGCTTTGTTTTCATGAAATTTTTTTTTTTTCGAGATTTAGAAAAAATGTCCGTATGTATGTGTGTGTGTGTGTGTGTCCTGGGCTCCGAAAATTCGATGAACTATTACTCAGTAACCGTTCGAGCGATATGGCTCAAATTTGGCACGCAAGTGGAGTAGTTGCCCCGCTTTGAATGTTGAGATTTTTGCCAAAATATGTGAAGTCATTAAGATTTTATGTTGATTTTAATTTGTTGAAAAAAGGGCGTGGTCGCTCTAACTTTCGTAAAAGTTCGCCGATTTGGCTAAATAGTTCTTCATAACTGAAGATACGTTCAATGTTGTATGGTATTGAATTTCGACGAAATCGGTAATGCGGTTCGGATTTTATAGAATTTTGAATTTTTCGAAAAAAATAGATTTTGATCTAAATTACGTCGAATTTCAACAAATGAACAGAAATTTTGTACAGACGAAAAATAATATTCAGAAATGCCATGTACCAAATTTGGTGATGATCGGTAAAGTCGTTCGGATTTTACACCATTTTTCATTTTAAAAAAAATGTAGATTTTCGCTATAACTTCCGGAAAAGTTGAGAAAGTACGACAAAAATTTGTATCTAATCAAAATTAGATGTAACGGTGTTTGCAGAGTGATTTATAGCTGTATAAAACACCTCTGCAAAAGAGACACAAGGTATAAAAAAAGCCTGCAAAGTAGAACCTTGCAAATTGCTTCCTCATTATTTTACACCTTTAACGAAGCTTCCTCTATGAGGAAGCCAAAATCGATCAACGTACATCCTAATAGAGGCAGCTTCGTTAAAGGTGTAAAATAATGAGGAAGCAATTTGCAAGGTTCTACTTTGCAGGCTTTTTTATTCAATATTTATTTAGTTGGAAAATGGGTTCGATGAGTCAATCGATTAAGGGATCTTTCCAGTGTGACGGCCCGAAAAATAGCCTATTTTCACGATTTTTTTTTGGACGGTTACAATACGCCGATCAATCTGAAATTTTTATGACATATTAAGGTAATCATGAATGACGGAAAATGATTTTTTTATAAGACAATTTTTATTGTTTAAATATTGTTTTTAATAAGTAATTTCAATAAAATTTATGAGTTAAATAAGATTCATAATTATCAGAAGTATAATGTAAAAAAATAAAATAAATATGATGATACTAAACTCATAAATGATTTATTGAAATTTCAATTTTATCTGTTTGAGAATTTTTTTTTTTTTAAGGAAAATTATGAAAACTCGTTGGCAAAGTATTTTTAATATTTTGAATACTCCCAAAATACCGCAATAGAAAAATCTGATTTTGTTAATTTCTTTTTTCAATCTTTTTTTAACAAATCGATCTGTGAAAGTAAAAACTTATTTTTAATTAAGAAAAATTATTTCAAATGCCCATTTTTTCTTCAGCTCATGAATGATTTATTGAAATTTCAATTTTATGTTTGAGAATTTTTTTTTTTTTAAGAAAAATTATGAAAACTCGTTAGCAAAGTATTTTTAATGTTTTGGATACTCCCAAAATACCGCAATAGAAAAATCTGATTTTGTTAATTTTTTTTCAATCTTTTTTTAATCCAATCGATCAGCGAAAGTAAAATTTTATTTCAAATATCGATTTTTGTATTTTTAATTAATAAATCACGCAGACACGTAAAATATTTATCGATTGCTTTAATACACTTCAAGTTCTTTGCATTATTAATTACAAAAAATCTTGTTTTGTAATTGAAAAAAGAAAGTTAAAATCTTAAGTATCATTGTATTTATTTTATTTTTTTACATTATACTTCTGATAATTATAAACTTCATTTAACTCATGAATGATTTATTGAAAGTTCAATTTTATCTTTTTGAGAATTTAAAAAAAAAAATCATAAAAGCTCGTTGGCAAAGTATTTTTAATATTTTGGATGCTCCCAAAATACCGCAATAGAAAAATCTGATTTTGTTAATTTTTTTTTTCAATATTTATTTAATTCAATCGATCAGCGAAAGTAAAAATTTATTTCAAATTCAGAAAAATTATTTCAAATACCGATTTTTGTATTTTTAATTAATAAATCACGCAGACACGTAAAATATGTATTGATTGCTTTAATATACGTCAAGTTCTTTGCATTATTAATTACAAAAAATCTTGTTTTTCAATTGAAAAAAGAAAATTGGCAAAATAATTTAATACATACGAAGCAATAAAATATTTTTTATTTTTTTATTCAGTATTGAAATTGTTTCAAACTATTTATTCGTTTCGTTCAAACGAATATCCAAACAGGATCGAAAGCAAAGTATTTGCAATATTATTAATCTTTAAAAAATATGTAATAAAAAAACTTGCCAATTTTATAAAATGCGTGCAAAATTCCTGAGCAAAAAAAATATTGAAAAAAAGCTAACAAATAAAAAACATTAATCAATTTATTTATTATCCGGCGTAATTGTGAGTCTTTTTTTCGCTTTTTTTCATATTCAAGAGTATCAAAATGAATATGTTTTACGTAAGCTAAAAAAAAAAAATCAAAATATTTATTTCTTTATTTTTACTAATTTTTTTTTCGCTCTAGTTTAAAATAATTTTTTTCTATTCCCAGTGAGGCGTATAATTGTAAAAAAAAAAATATTTTGACAGCCAAAAAACAAAAAAAAAAATTATTTTATATGAACCAAAAAATGTATTTATTTTTTTGTTTTTTTTTTTCGGCGTTATTTTGAATTTTTTAAAAAATAAGGCATATGATGTGAGTCGCGAAGAATTCGTTTAATTGAAGCGGACGATATCCCTAGTTAATTCCCAAGTGTAGACGACTTAAATGTCTGCCACTAACGTGGATTATTATAATGAACGAGAACGTCACGTTCGAGTAATCCACTGTAGCTGGTACGACATATTCTTCTCGTGTATTACTATCAGAAAATGGAAGGGGTAAGTCTCAAACATTTTGTATAAAAGCTTCGGTGCAATGAACGTTTTGTTACAGTCAGAAGATGCTTCGACAGACAGGATCCAAAGTGTGCATTTTGGCACTGGCATTTACGGCCCTTGTGGTCGCAAAGCCACCACCGCCAGTTGGACCATGGGCGAGCTATGGAAAGCCAGGTGAGATCCACTTTTTTTTCTCATAAAAAATCTAAAAACAATTTAATTTATTTAAAAAAAATTAAAATATATTTTTTGAATTTTTTTTTTTAACGAATTCTTGATATTTTTAAAAAACGATAATTCGACATTTGGAATTTCAATCAAATTTGGCCAAAAAAATTTAAATAAATTTTTTCAAATTATTCATTTTTTTTTTTTTTACGAATTTTTGATATTTTTTAAACGATTATTCGGCTTTGGAATTTCAATCAAATTTGGCCAAAAAATAAAAATAATTTTGTTTTCTTTTTTTTTTTACGAATTCTTGATATTTTTAAAAACGATAATTCGACATTTGGAATTTCAATCAAATTTGGCCAAAAAAATATAAAAGCATTTTTTCAAAATTATTCATATTTTTTTTTTTCACGAATTTTTTATATTTTTAAAACGATAATTCGGCTTTGGAATTTCAATCAAATTTGGCCAAAAAAATATAAAAGCATTTTTTCAAAATTATTCATATTTTTTTTTTTTACGAATTTTTTATATTTTTAAAACGATAATTCGGCTTTGGAATTTCAATCAAATTTGGCCAAAAAAATTGAAATAAATTTTTTCAAGTTATTCATTTTTTTTTTTTTACGAATTTTTGATATTTTTTTAACGATTATTCGGCTTTGGAATTTCAATCAAATTTGGCCAAAAAAATTGAAATATATTTTTTTTTTCGAATTTTTGATATTTTTTAAACGATAATTCGGCTTTGGAATTTCAATTGAATTTGGCCAAAAATTAAGAATACATTTCGACAAATTTAATTTTTTTTTTTTGCGAATTTTTGATATTTTTTAAACGATAATTTGGCTTTAGAATTTCAATGCAATTACGCCAAAGAAATAAACATACATTTTTACAAATTTTTCAATTTCTTTTTTACTTTTACTAATTTGACCAAAAAATAAAAATTAATTATTTAATTCTTTTTCTTTTTTTACGAATTTTTTATTTTAAAAAAACGATGATTTGGCTTTAGGATTTCAATGCAATTAGGCCAAAGAAATAAACATACATTTTTACAAATTTTTCAATTTCTTTTTTACGAATTGTTAATATTCTTTAATTGATAATTCTGCATTTGGAATTTCAATCAAATTTGAAAAATATACTTTTTTCGTTCGATAACTTTAAACACATCTATAATCGTAGAAATTTTTTAAATAGACTAATTTTTTTTTTAAATATATAAAACATTTAAAAAATAATTTGTGTATATTTTTCAAAGCTGTAATAATATTGTCATTGCAAAAGCCATATTTATTTTTAAAAAAGTAATGTTTAAATTAAATTTCGAGAATCCTATATAATTGAGTCTTAAAACATTTTTGAATAATGACTTTTTATAATTTTTCAACACTTTAATATATATATTTTTTTATTCTACCAAATATTTTTTAAAATAATTAGTGTATATTTTTCAAATCGTTAATAACATTGTCATTGCAAAAGCCAAAATCATTTTTAAAAAAGTATTATCAAAATTAAATTTCAAGAATTCTATAATGGAATCTTAAAAGATTTTTGTTAATTTTTGATAATTTTTTAAAACTTTAATATTTTTTTTTTCTGTTGCTTTTAGTTTTCGCAAGGGCTTTAGGTCCGCCATTTGCAGCCCCAGGAATAAGTTCGATCTCTGTGCCCTACAAACCAAAGGCATCTCCGTTCTTCCCCAAATTTGTCGACCCGACAACGATGATCTCGAAGAAGACCGATATGCTCAGCAATTTGTTTGGTGGATTGGGTCCGGTAGATGGCGTAGCAGCAGCACCGGCAGGTTTCCCGAAGTATCCGCCAGGTTTCGCACCGGCGTCTCCGCTTTTGTACGCCAATGAGGCCGGAAAGCCAAAGGAAGTTGAGGGAGTCGAAGAGGTCGTCGCTGAGGAAAATAAGCTTAAGCGTGCAGCCGTCGCCAAGGGTTCTAAAGTCGGAGCCCCGAAACCCGAGCCTTTTTCTCCATTTTCCCCATTCTCCCCATTCGCCCCTAAATTCTCTCCCTTCGCTCCAGGAGTCTCTCCATTCGGACCAAGTTTCTCCCCATTCGCCCCCAGCTTCGCCCCAGGTTTCGCCCCTGGAGCGGCAGGATTTCCCTTTGCAGGTTTCTCACCCAAATTCGGCCCTGGAATGTACGACAGTGACGACACCTCTTCGAGACGCCGCCGAAGCATCGTAGGAACTGAAGGTGAGAATAGAGCTCCGAGCAGTAAATTTTACCGGAAGTTTTACGGTCACTTTTTTTTTGCACAAGAAAACTAATAACTACCGTGCTTACGGTAAATATTCTTACAGTAATTGCGGTACATATTCTTACTGTACTCGCGGTACATATTCTTACCGTACTTGCGGTAAATAATCTTACCGGACTTACGGTAAATATTCTTACCGTACTTGCGGTAAATCTTCTTACCGTACTTGCGGTAAATCTTTTTACCGTACTTGCGGTAAATATTCTTACCGTACTTGCGGTAAATATTCTTACCGCACGTACGGTAAATATTCTTACCGTACTTGCAGTAAATATTCTTACCGCACGTACGGTAAATATTCTTAACGTACTTACGGTAAATATTCTTACCGTACTTACGGTAAATATTCTTACCGCACTTACGGTAAATATTCTTACCGTACTTGCGGTAAATATTCTTACCGCACTTACGGTAAATATTCTTACCGTACTTGCGGTAAATCTTCTTACCATACTTGCGGTAAATATTCTTACCGCACTTACAGTAATTATTCTTACCGTACTTGCAGTAAATAATTTTATCGCATTTACGGTAAATATTCTTACCGCACTTACGATAAATATTCTTACCGTACTTGCAGTAAATAATTTTATCGAATTTACGGTAAATATTCTTACCGTTCTTGGGATAAATGTTTTTACCGCACTTGTGGCAAATCTTTTTACCGTACTTGCGGTAAATATTCTTACCGCACGTACGGTAAATATTCTTACCGCGCTTACGGTAAATATTCTTACCGCACTTACGGTAAATATTCTTAACGTACTTACGGTAAATATTCTTACCGTACTTACGGTAAATATTCTTACCGCACTTACGGTAAATATAGTTGCCGTACTTACGGTAAATATTCTTACCGCACTTACGGTAAATATTCTTACCGTACTTGCGGTAAATGTTTTTACCGCATCTACAGTAAATGATTTTACCGTACTTGCGGTAAATGTCTTTACCGTATTTGCAGTAAATAATTTCACCGTACTCACTTATGGCAGTATTTTATACAATCAGTACATAAGAATACTTACCGTAAATACATTAGATACTTTTAGCTTCAAAACGTATTTTCATTAATGACTGTTGATATACGGTAAATTACTGTTCTACCGTACATACCGTAACTTACTGTTCCACCGTACATACCGTTAATATACGATATTTCAATCATTTTACCACCAAGAAATATGCAAAAAATGTCAAATTTCGATTGTTTCCAAATTTCCAGGTGGGGCCGCCAAGGCTCTCGGACCTCCCCCGGCGTATCCTGGACTGGCTCCCATATCCGAAGAACCCGAAAGCCTGGAGTCGAAACTTCTCAAGCTTTACGACCCGGCAACCGCTCCTAAGGAAACTCTTCCCGGTATGTTCGGACCATTCGGACCATTCAGCCCGTACGCTGGAGGCCCGGTCGATCCCTCGATGTTCATCCCAAAAACTCCAAAGGCTACTTTTTTGGACACCCTCTTCAAGAACCTGGCAACGGCCTCTCCAGTCGCCGATGATCTTCCGGTCACTGAACTTCCAATCCCAAAGAGCACCATCGTACCCGCCGATTTCTGGGCGCCCAGTTCCATCATTCCAGGACCCACCGAATACACCGACAAAGTTTCCAATTTTCTGGACAAACTCTTCAGCAGTTTGGTACTAAACAAAACTGCCACCGCTGCTGGAACCGGCAAAACTGTTCTTGCAAGATCTTTGATCGAGGATCCAGCTCAAGGAAAGATTTTGGTCTCCAGATCCATTGAGGACATCAAGAATATCGCTTCTGCTAAGGATTCCATCGTTGACTCGATTCTGTCCGAATTGGGAGACTTGAAGACCGACATGATCAGCACTTTGAATGACTACATTATTTATCAAAAAACTGCGGCTGTTGCACCCGGTGCTAAAAAACCATTGAAGCCTGTTTCACCTTTTGCCGCTTTCTTCACTCCACCGACTCCTGATCCAACTTTGCCATTCAAACAAAGAATGGCTGTTCTCAGCCAAGTCTTTGATATGCTCACTGCACTTCAAAGGAACATCACGATTACCGTTCAAGACGCCATCAAGAGCTCCAGTGATGATTCAGTTGCGAAGGCTGCTCCGGAGGATGAAGCTACTAAGACACTCGTTGAGGATCCTAATTTGTCTGCTGTTGCTACCTTCAATAAGACTCTCATTGATGCCATCAAGAGCCGTCTTGCCACTTTGGACACGAGTGTTGGAACTGGGATTTATTCAGGTAATCAAGATTTTTGAGACGTTATGGGGTGGGGATCAAAATGGCTAATGGCTAAAATGGCGAATTTCAAAATAATGAACGTCTTAATCTAGAATAGCCATTATTTTGAAATTTGCCATTTTGATTGCATTTTAATAAGATGGGCGGTAAAATAGCGAATTTAAATATAATGAACGTCTGAATCTAGAATATCCATTATATTGAAATTCGTTCTTTTAGCTATTCGCTTTTTTGGTCATTCGCTATTTTAAACCCCACCCAATTGAGAAGTTGATTTAATCAAATTTGTTTAGTATTTTGGGACAAGAAAGAATTTGGAAAAATAAAATCATACTGTTTTGCAATTATTGAGAATTTTTGGTTTGATGATTTGTGATGTGAATAATTTGTGGATTAATTGATAGCAATAGTTGGAGACATTTGAAATATATTTTACAGTTACAGAGAATATTTATTCGAAATTTTGCGGATGCTTTGACTCAGATAATCAATCAAAGGTTGATTTAATAGCAATTTTAGTATTTTGGGACAAGAAAAAATTTGGAGAAATAAAATCAACTTTTTTACAGTTACAGAGAATTTTTGTTTTGATGAATTTTAGTGTCAATAATTTATGAATTAATTAATTAAAGCAAACCCAAAGTTTGATTTAATGAAAATTTTATTACTTTGGGAAAAAATCTGAAAAAATAAAATCAATTTTTTTGCACTTATTGAGAATTTTTTTTTCCGAAGAATAATAATATCGATAAACTATTAATAAATTTGTGGTAACAATAGCTTAAGATATTTGATAGAAAATCAAAATTTATTGTAAATTGTTGTATTTTTTTCCACTGGAATTATTTATTTGTCAAAAAATTTTACTCGCTAATACTAACAATTTTTTTAGCTCCTGCAAAGAGAGACGTAGAAGATGATGATGATTACCTCATTCCGGAATACTATGAAAATCATCGTGACAACAATCGCGATCAATACAAAAGGGCTGTACAGATGCAAATGCATCAAGGATACCAAAGTATGCCACCCGGTACAATTGAATCTGTTCAGGCTGGAGGTGGAACCGTTCCTGGACATCAAGGAGGCGGAATTAAGCTCCTCGTAAGTAGAATTTAAATTACAAATATATATAAAAAATTTGATTGAAATTTACTGCAATAAATAAAAATATTAGAGTCAATTGGTTTCATAATTTTGTACAAGTAATATTAACTGCTTTTTCCCATTTGTTTATATAGTTTTTAAATTATTTAAAAATTATATCTATAAATATAAAATATAAAAAACTAAAAACCAAATAAAAGATTTAAAAAAACGAAAAGATTAAAAACGCTGTAAAATTTTATATAAAACATGTGGTATATTTTTTTAGTTGTAAAAAGCAAAAATAGTTAATTAAATACAAATTAGAAAAAATAATTCAGGCCGATTTTTTAATATTATATGTTTAAAAAATATCCTAATAATACGTAAAAATTACATTGCTGCTTAATTTTTTTTTACTGTATTGTTTGAATTTAATAATAAGCAAAAAGTAGTTTTCGATTAGAATGCGGCGACTTTTTTTTTGGGATACTTTTAACGTTTGCATCTGTTTGCAGATTCAAATGCCCGCTTCAAACTCACGCGTTCCAGGCTATTAAAAATGTTAGTTTCAAAATGTATAAATAATAGTGAAAAAATTGTTCGCGTCGAGCCTAAAATCGTTATATATATATATATATTCGTTGAATTTGCTGCTTAAAAAAAATTCTTTTCAAAACGGCTTAAAAAATAAAAAACGTAATTATAAATTTTTGTTAATTTATTTGCGAGAAATCTAACTTCCGGTTTTTTTTTAAACAATCGATTAGATTTGTTTTAACGCAGCTCAGATTTTCATTAAAAAATTTCTCTAAATTTTACTAACCGAATTATGATAAAAATTGTATTTTTTTTTTTTTTTTTTTTTTTTTTTTTTTTTTTTTTTTTTTGTTACAAAAATTAATAATTTTTTTTTTCTGTGTCTTCAGGATGCGCAAAACTATGGAGAGGATTTGGGAAAATGGTCCGAATGGGCTGAATACTTTAAGAATCAAAACGAAGCACGCAAGCATCATCACAATCATCACTAGACGCTAAAATATTTTACCTTCTCTTATCTTCGTGGGATTTCCTCAAGCGAAGCAAAGGAAGCGCAAAATTCACAAGTATAATGACGCGATACGAATCATTAATCTAACGTGTAAATTTCATTGAATTATCTTCGTTTAATAAAGCTTTGTTTTATTGGAACGAATATTTCGTTAACTTATCAATTTTTCGCCTAATCTTTGATTATTATGACGAGCAATATTCGAATAAAAATGTATTTGAAATACTTTCCAGTCGTTTTTTTAATGCAATAAGAGTATCAATATTTTTGCTCTACAAACAATAATTTTCGATGATTAATATTAAATTTGTTCGTGGTTATGTGATCTTGTAAATAAGTCAAATATAGTCTTATTAACATAAATTTCTTACTGAAAAAAACATCATTTCAAATGATAAATTTTTTAAATAAATTTTCTCGTTTTTAATGAAAATTGATGGTTATTTAATCGAAAAATTTGATAAATACTTTTTTGTTTGGATGAAAAAAAAGTGACAATTTTTTAGATTCAAGAAATAATTATTTTACATGATTAATATTTTCTTAAAAAATTTCACGCTTTCAATTATTTTTCATAATTTTTTTTTAATATAGTTTGAATACATTTTTATTTTAATATTGCACGTAAAAGCGAAACGACAATTTTCCTAGACCAGCAATTTCAGTGTCAGCCTCATATTTTCAACGAAATATTTAACACACACCGAGGCAATCCTGCATCAAGTGCGTTGCTTTGTAAATATACAATCAGCAATGCATTGCACGCAGGGTAGCGTTAGTGTGCTGAGAATCATCGGAATTCTTCCTCGATTCATCCGGACTTCTGACAATTTTTTACAATTAATACACAATTTTTCAAATATTTTCTACAAAAATACATAATTAAACAAATAAATAAATAAATGACAATTAATTTTCAATTCTTCTCGTATTTTTCTTCAAACCCAATTAGTTTAAGTTTTTCAATTTATATTTGACGAAGATTCCATTACCGATTTGGTGCAATGGAAAATCTATCGATTTTTCAAATAAATTTTCACGATAATTAAGTTTTAAAAAAAATAGCCTCTCGATTATTATTCTTGTTATTATTTTCATGTTTTCGGACTAATAACAAACGTAGAGCGTTTAATTATTGCTCATTTTTTTAAAGCGTTGTAAAAAATATAACTATATAAAATATAAATATATGAAAAAATAATAACAAGGGGGAAATTTTTTATGCAATTGTCTTTTTAAAAAAATAATAATAATAATGCCCTTTTTAAAGTTGCATTAGACATAAATTGCTTCTGAGTTTTACATTAATACACAATTTTTCAAATATTTTCTATAAAAATACATAAATAAATAAATAAATAAATAAATGACAATTAATTTTCAATTCTTCTCGTATTTTTCTTTAAACCCAATTAGTTTAAGTTTTTCAATTTATATTTGACGAAGATTCCATTACCGATTTGGTGCATTGGAAAATCTATCGATTTTCCAAATAAATTTTCACGATAATTAAGTTTTAAAAAAAATAGCCTCTCGATTATTATTCACTTTATGGCGAACCTTCGATTTCTTCTTTTCATGTTTTCGCACTAATAACAGACGTAGAGCGTTTAATTATTGCTCATTTTTTTAAAGCGTTGTAAAAAATATAGAAATAAAAATATATAACTATATAAAATATAAATATATGAAAAAATAATAACAAAGGGGACATTTTTTATGCAATTGTCTTTTTAAAAAAATAATAATAATAATGCACTTTTTAAAGTTGCATTAGACTTAAATTGCTTCTGAGTTTTACAATTAATACACAATTTTTCAAATATTTTCTACAAAAATACATAATTAAATAAATTTAAAAAAAAATGACAATTAATTTTCAATTCTTCTCGTTTTTTCTTTAAACCCAATTAGTTTAAGTTTTTCAATTTATATTTGACGAAGATTCCATTACCGATTTGGTGCATTCGAAAATCTATCGATATTCCAAATAAATTTTCACGATAATTAAGTTTAAAAAAAAATAGCCTCTCGATTATTATTCACTTTATGGCAAACCTTCGATTTCTTCTTTTCATGTTTTCGCACTAATAACAAACGTAGAGCGTTTAATTATTGCTCATTTTTTTAAGCGTTATAAATAATATGGAAATAAAATAATATAACTATATCTCTATATTATAAAAAGATCTCCCCGCCGCCGCCGCCGCCGTGTCCAGAATCGAGGGACTTAGAAAAATTCAGCTCAAACCAGCGTAAGGAGGGGGGGGGGGTGTCTGACGGGTTGAGTGACGGGGGGGGGGGGTCTGACGGGTTGAGTGACGGGGGGGGGGGGGTTGAGTGACGGGGTGGAGGGGTTTCTGACGGGTTGAATGACGGGGTTTCTGACGGCGTGGGGGGGGTTCTGAGCGGTTGAGTGACGGAGTTTCTGACGGAGTGGGGGGGGGGGGGGTTGTGAGGGGTTGAGTGAAGAGGTTTCTGACGGAATGGGGGGGGGGGTTCTGAGGGTTTGAGTGACGGGGTTTTTGGCGGAGAGGGGGGGGGGGGTTCCGAGAGGTTTCTGACGGGGTTTCACATTCAAATTTCAAAAATTTTCACAAGCCCGGATGGGAGGGAGATTGTGAGCGCGCGCAACGCGCGAGCCACAATAAACTCCTAGTAAAATATAAATATATTAAAAAATAATAACAAATGGGAAATTTTTTATGCGATTGTCTTTAAAATAATAATAATAATGCACTTTTTAAAGTTGCCTTAGACATAAATTGTGTCGAAATGAAAGCATTAATGGATAGGAAATGTAAATACTGTTGAATAATAAAAACAATAAGAAAGAATTTATCGTATTTTCTTTATTCAATCGTTCATCTTATTTTTCTTGTATTCGGATAAGTAATTTGTGATCATGCACTCGTTGAATTCGCGTCTATCTACAATCGTACAAAATTCACTGGAATAACGCGGCAGTGTTAACATTCGTATCGTAAAAAGATCTCGACGAGATCTTGCACTGAAAAAAAAAAGTAGTTGGATGAACTAAATTTGCGTTTGCAGACGTTTGACAAATTTTTTATTAGTGCAAAAAAAGTCTGTTTTTTTAACATATTTTTGATTCACTAATAAAAAATAATTGTTGAACTAACTAATATCTTTCACACAGAGGAAGCATTTTCATCATGACATTATTTTTTATCGTGCTTGTCATGTTCGTATACTTAAAACGGTCTAAAACGTCAAAAAAAGTCGATTAAAAAAAGTCTTTGTATGTATATTTGACTTCACTATTTTTTTATATTATTGCATGAGCCCAAAAAGAAACCTAATTTTTTTTCAGATTTTAAAAACCACTTTTAACGAAAATATTCATTATCAAATTTTGGTGATTTTTTAAACCTTTTTTTTGAATAAAGAATATCTGAGAACTACGTAATCGTAAAAAAAATTACGATACGATTTCTTCTCGCATTATCTTCACAATACGAAAAAAAAACATGGACGAAATAAACCAAAAGTAAAGATTTAAAAAATTATATTTTGAAAAATTACGATTTCGAAACTACTGACATCTTTTTTTGTTTATTTTTTTAACCAAAAATCCTTTGAAAAATTACGAACTTTTTGAGAGATATGGATTTTTCAAATATTAAAATCTAGTAAGAGAAAAAAATCTTTCTCTTTCAAGATTGTACATTTTTTTTACTAATTTTTAAAAGAATTTTTAACAAAAATATCCATTACCAAATTTTGATGATTTTCAAAATCTTTATTTTTTTTCTACAAACAATATTTCGAAACTACGTAATCGTAAAAAAATTTACGATAGGACTTTCTTTCGCATTATTTTCACAGATCTAAAAAAAAACATGCATGAAATAAACGAAAAGTAAAGATTTAAAAATTATTTTTTGAAAAAATTACGATTTCGAAAGTATCGACATCTTTTTTTTTTTTTTAATTAAAAAAAAAAAAAATCCTTTGAAAAATTACGAACTTTTTGAGCTATGTCTGATTGTGGGATTTTCCAATGTTTGAGAGATATGAATTTTTCAAATATTAAAATCTTAATATTTGATTTCTCTTTAAAAAGAGAAAGAAAAAAATTTTTCTCTTTCAAGATTGTACGTTTTTTTTCTAATTTTTAAAAGCATTTTTAAGAACGTCAAGAAACGCAGATTCAGAATCGATACAACTACATTTTTTTCTTTGTGCGTCGACTAGTATCACGGCAAAAGGCCGCAAAAAATGCTCGTTCGCCAATAAGTTTTTGCTCGTACTAGGATAAGCTGTGCAATGATTGGCTTCCCAGCATAATGAGTCCAAGTTTTCAGCTGCCTTTTTATAAGCAGCATTTAAGGTACTAATTTCACTAGGGCGTGTGTTAGATAAAGGCCTGAATTTTTTTCTCCTGTTAAACTATGATGTCAGCTGTATATCCGATTTTTTATACAATTCCTTGCTGACTCTTTCTACTAGAAATTAAATTCCGAAAATCGGCAATTTTTTACACTTTATGTGGAATTTGCGGTGAAATCACCACAATCGCGGTTTCAATCACATTATTTTCATAATTTTCGATTAGATAACGGGAAGAAAAACATTAATATTCGTAGATTGAAATACGAAGAATCTAATGCAAGCATAAGAAAAATACTTTACCGACGATTTTATCGTGAATTCATCGTTTTATTCGCGTAAAATTGTGGTAACCGAGCAGAAATTTTGGTTACAAAGATGGGGACTATATAAGGCATTCTCTTTCAGTTTAAGGAGGTTGAAGCGCTCCACACTAGTCAAATCAGTGCTAAATTTTTAAAAGCGTTTCTACAATTTCAGATGGTTTAATAATCTGTTCCAAGGTGTTAATCACATAGCAGCATTTGTTCTTGATATTCAAATGCATTCACAGCTGTGATATCAACAGTAAATCCATCAATATCTGAAAATTTCCGATGTTATGTTTTTTCATCCAGTTTTTTAAAAGGGTAAACCGTAATATCAGTCCGATTATGACGACCAACAGCTCATTTTGTTTACTAAAAGATATTCTATCGATTGGCCGTCTATTTTTAAAAATCGTATTAGTAGTTCAAAAGATACAACCGTTTGTTTATCCAATCATAACCTAACATCAAGTATACAAATGGCTGTAACTTTTGAACGCCTGATACTATTGGTTTAGTGCGTTAAGATGCCAGCGCCGCTTGTGGCACACCTCGGCAACAGTTGATATAAAAAAAGCATTGATTCTTATGGTAGAACATAGTTTACAGAAGATTTTCCGATTATACTAAATGAACAACTGAAAAGTATTGTTATAAATAAAAAATAGGTTGTTTAATTTATTTTTTTTGTAATTTTGGTTATGGTAATAGCTTTTTGTTATTCGATTTATTTCGTAAAAAGGGTACATAAATTTTCGTGTGCCCGGTGTCGTCTGCACTTTTCGCCGGTGTTTATGTTTATGACAGCTGACAGCAGCATTAAAACGGCATTGAAAGATGGAATTGATAATCAGAACGGGATTCAAGGCGATAACGCATGTAATTGATTTTAATCCACAAGGTATTATAAAAGAAAAGGCGTTATCTGTATGCCATGTGCGTCGAGTGGAGGAGTTAACAGATTCAGACAAACGTATCTTAATAAAGTGCAGCGTTATTCGCCAAACGTCAGTGACACTTCCACTACTACACCGTACAAGGTGAAATTGGAAGTAAGTATTGTAAAGTTTCAATCCTGGTAACAGTATTGTAGTCTATAACTTTTTATTGATTAGAGAACATTTAGTTCCTACTAGGGCTCTCACATGGAGCCGGATTCGACGGCTATCCGAACGTGTTCGGATATCCGGGTAGTCGAGTTTGATACTTCAAATCTGGATATTCGAACTACTCAAACTATCCGAGTACCCGAACGGCTCGAACTATTCGAGAACCCGAACGGTTCGAACTATCCGAGTACTTGAACGCCTCGAACTATCCGAGTACTCGAACTATCCGAACTATCCAAATACCCGAACGTTTCGAACCATCCGGATATCTAAAAAATCTGGCCATAGTCCATTGGCAGATATTTAAACCAGGGATACGATTCGTCTTTTTACGTTTAATTAAAAATAGACCTTTGCAATTCGAAAAATATTTTTATTTTATATTTTTATGTTGATTGACATGTTACCTATCAATACGAACATGTGCATTTTTCATGAGCGCATCGAAATCTTCCAAATCTTGATTTTGCATAATAATAATTACAAAATGTTATTAACAAATAGATGGAAGAAAAAAGTTCAACAAATCAGCCGCCAACCTAATTTTTTTTGTCTGAAAATGTTCCGTCAATTTTTCTGAATACGTATGAATTTTTTCAGAATCTTAGGTCATTTTTGAAAATTTCGTTTTTTTAAATACTTGAGCTGTAGTTGCGAATCTACTTGGTCAGTTGTCCGGACACTTCTTGGACGTGATGGATGGATTTGTGACAGACACGTATTCAAAATTCGTGACTTCACACACTTTTCAAAATTGAAAAAATAT
The DNA here is from genome assembly GCA_963970395.1 of Ephialtes manifestator. Classification (NCBI taxonomy): domain Eukaryota; kingdom Metazoa; phylum Arthropoda; class Insecta; order Hymenoptera; family Ichneumonidae; genus Ephialtes; species Ephialtes manifestator. The sequence continues at coordinate 4,275,794 of OZ019968.1, read as the reverse complement.
TAAAACACGGTTTTGTAAAATTACTTAAAATTCTGAAGGAAAACCAAATTCAAAGTTATTGAGAAAAATTGACGGATTATAATATGAAAAAAAAAAAAAAAAAAAAAATGTTGACTGCTGATTGTTAAACAATTTTTTTTCCATAAATTTGTTATCAGATTTTCGAATTATTATTATTCAAACTTAATCTTTTGAGCACTTTCGATATGCTCGATTTTTTCAGATTTTTTACCCATCGAGAAAGGTTCAAAATTCTCATTGATTCCCTCTGAATCTGTCGCGCGGCCGGACGGTACGAGTGATTTGAAAACTGTTTACGCACAGAGACGGCTCTTGATACACTATACATAGACACCGTTAGTTCAAATTAATAATTCTAATGAAATTATGTGTAATGAATGTATGTGCTTTTTCCTGTGTATTCATTTTTTACCACTGTTTTCTACCTCCGATGTTCATCTAAAGGTCATTTACATGAATTTTGTAATTATTCGGATAGTTCGAGTATCCGGATAGTCCGAATAGTTCGAGTATCCGTCAAATCCGAACAGTTCGGATTATCCGAACCTTCGATAAAATGCAAGCACTAGTTCGTACAGTAACTCTGAAACTTTTTTTTCGTTTAACGGAGTCAATCCAGTCCTCGCGCGTTTTCTGCTTGAAAACTTGGATCTTTCCTGTAGGGAAACTGTAGAAATGTACACCCGGTGAATTTACAGAGCTGTTTTTACAATTCACGACGCAACACGGTATTGAGGCCTTCCCTTTTGGCGCACTCATAGTGTCGATTTATTAAAGAAATATAAATAATATCGTTAATTAACGTACGCTAGCATGCTATACTGTGATAAATTTTTATCAACTGTTGCACAATTTCGCCACTTCGAACGCTGATTGTCCAAAATGGCCGCGAATGAAGTCACGCACGAAGCCAATAGAAAATTTGGACGGTCAATCGATTAAAGATCTTCCACTGATCAAAATGAGCTATGTTTCGTCATAATCGGACTGATATTACGGTTTACCCTTTTACAAAACTGGATGAAAAAACATGACATCGGAAATTAGGAGATATTGATCGATTTACTGTTCATATGACAGCTGTGAATGTATTTGAATATCAAGAACTAATGCTGCTATGTGATTAATAACTTGGAACAGATTATTGAACCATCTGAAATTGTAGAAACGCTTTTAAAAATGGTGCACTGATTTGACTAGTGAGGAGCGCTCCAACCTCCTTAAGGGAATGCTGGAGTAGATTTTGATACCGACTTTGGTCGGTAAGTTTCCCGATTAGGACACAGGTGGCGCCGAGTAGTCTGCTTACTTTTGGCAAAAGATACCGAAAGCAAAATGGCCGAACACCATATGTCAACAGACCTTTGCTGTAAGATATAATTGTTTCTGGAAATTAGATATGTAAAATCAGACCGGACGTCAATTCTGTGATGATTTCTAAATACTCCAAAACCATCAGAATGTTAACTACACAATCCAAATCCATATATAGTGTAACGGTCCCTTAATATTGAATATTCAATCTTTCTTTATATAAAATGCTGCATCAACGATCCCACTTCTGACACCATTTGTGACGATCGAAAGGTCGTTTAAATAATTATTACAAGTGTGGAGTCCAAAATATATGTATTAGCAAAAGGTGATGAGGAGAAGTGCACGTTACAGTTGTTCGGATAGAAGTGAAGAGATTGAATGCCCACACGCTGGGTCCGTTGAGTTGGGTCCTTGGGCCCGCTGCGTATCCCTGCGCCAGTGATAAGGCGGCCGTCGCGCGCTTGGATGCTGCGCGGCGGTCGCCCTGAGCGTGGGATCGCTGATGCAGCATTTTATATAAAGAAAGATTGAATATTCAATATTAAGGGACCGTTACAATAGTGTATACTACGGTCACATTGCAGAGGCTCGGAGCTTTTGCCAAAAGTAAACAGCGCCACCTGTCTCCTAATGACGGCACTATATTCATGCTCTTTACCAGCTCTGAGCCTGTGCGAAAAGCAAACAGTCTTTGCAATCGTAGTATACACTATTCGTGGATTTGGTTTGTGTAATCGACATTCCGACGGGTTTGAAAGGTTCAGGAATAATCAAAGAATGGGTGTCCGGTCTGATTTAACACATCTGAGTTCCAGAAACGTTTATATCTTACCTCAAAGGACCTGTTGACATTTCGAACGGCCATATTGGTTTTTGAGAGGTTCAGTAATATACAATTTCTTACATTTCTTGTATGTTTTGAACAGTAATTCGACCGGACACCAAAGCATGAATGTATTTATTACATCAGTGCAAAATTTGAGGTATATTTGTAGCATATTTTCGATGAATAGTGTATACTACGAAATCGCCTATTTTTACCGACCAAAGTCGGTACAAAAATCTACTCCAGCACCCCCTTAAGGGGATGCTGGAGTAGATTTTATTACCGACTTTGGTCGGTAAAAACAGGCTTTTTCGTAGTTTTGATTATTCTTCGTTAATACGCTACAAACATGCTTCAAATTGTACACGATTGTAATATCAAAATAAACGAGTGGACGTACATTCGAATATTTGATGAAAACGTACAATAAATGAAAAAAATCGTATAATACTAAACCTCCCGAAATCAAAATGGCCGCCAGGGTTTGACAGCATCGCCTGTTTGGTACGATATAAAAGATTCTGGAACTCACATACGTTAAATCGAAATGTACGTCCATTCTTTAGCGTTCTCTGAATATTCTGCGAGCGTCGAAAAGTCAATTACACAAAAGGAATCCAAGCAAAACCGAAACTACGATCACGTAGTCTGTTTGCGATCCCCGCGATGATCCAGGCTTAGTAATATGCGAATATCTTCATTCATTGTACGTATTCACCCAATATTCGAATGTACGTCCACTTGTTTATGTTGATACTAGAATCGTGTATAATTTGAAGCATATCTGTAGCGTATTAACGAAGAATAATCAAAACTACGAAAAAGCTTTTACCGACTTCGGTCGGTAAAAACCTGCTTCTGCACTCGACTCCAGCTTCCCCTTAAGGGCTGGAGTAGATTTTTCTATCGACTTTGGTCGGTAAGTTTCCCAATTATGACACAGATGGCGCCGACGTAGTCTGTCTTTTTTATCGACCAAAGTCGGTAAAAAAATCTACTCCAGCATCCCCTTAAGATGATGTGCTACTGCTCGGCCGGTAACAAAAACTGTAAAGCGTTGTTCTTGATCACAATTGATGTTTCAGGCAAAAGACGAGAAGTACTGACTGCATTTTGGTACTCTGCAGTCAGTACTTCTCGACTTTTATATAAATGATAAAAAACAAATGACATAAAATGCGTTGTTGCCAAGTCTTTTTCTTATGCTTGCGAGCTCAAATGGCAGCTGATCAAAACCGAGTCAAATGAACAATATAAACGGATTAACTTTTTCCAAAACTAATGGAGATGGTTTTTCTTCACGAAAACTTTACATCTAAATTAATGAAATTATTTTTCACGTAGCAAAAATTGCCTCAAACATTATTTTGTTGCTTACAATTTTCAATCGATTATATGACTCGCACGCAGAGTTGTAAATACTTATAGAAATAATGATGATGATACGATCAGCTCTATAATTATGATTTTATAATAATAACATGTAGCGATTGTAATACGATGATTAAACTTTGGAATGGCTGCAAAAATTATTATTTTTCAATAAAAATTCACGGTAATCTTTTTGAAAAAATGGAAAAAAATATGTAATGCATTACTTATTTCTTCCATTTTTTCCACTATTTCTTGCAATATTAAAGCGAAAATTAGTATTTTTTTCAGCTATTCAAATGTTTACACTCTATTTTACAATCACTACATATTATTATTATGAAATCATAATTACAAAACAAATTGTACTGTAAACTATATTTAATGAATTAACGGGGATTTACAACTCTGCTCGCACGTACTGAAACTCCTGCCTTAATTCCTCTCACTTCGTACTTTAGTAATACAATCAAATTACATTATTGCTAGAATCTCGTTCAATATTTACGTAATACTTTGGTAAATCTACACATCTTGATAAAAAGTTTAATTCGTGTGAGAATACTCGATACTTTTCAGCTGCTTATTTCTAAAATATAAAACTCTCATTAAGTCGTTGTGAAAAAAAAATAGTTTACAAACTGTTTCGAAACTCAACGTTTTTAAAAACAAAATTTGTGCAAGTGTAAATTATCAGAACTTGGGCGGAATTTTATTTTGTTAATGCGAAAGAAAATGTGTAGATAAAATGGGTTTTCAATAATAAAATATGTTTTGAACACTTAAAAATCTTTGAAATCAAATTTCGATAAAAACTGTTTAAAAAATGTCACGGAAATTTCAGTGATTTTCGGAGATTTTCAGAAATATTTCAGAGAACGTCGGAAAACTTTCCGAAGATTTGAGAAATATATTTTCTAGCATTTATCATCTAAATTTAATTAAAGAAATTACAATAAAGTTTGCGGGTAAAATTTTCCTCAATTGAATAAGAAACAAGGCATAAATTTTTTTTAAACTGTACAAAACTGTAAGCATTTTCTGAAATAAAAATTAACAAACTTTTGTCGGAAGTATTTATACATAAATCTCGAATATCATATACAGGAATGACATAAAATTAATAAACGATACATTAAACACTTTTAGAAACAAGTGTTTAATACAAAATTCATCTAATATTGCTTAAAATTGGTTTACTAGATTTATCTGCTTACGCATAAAAACTCCCAACAAAAGTATGTCGATTCACCGAATTTTTTCGAACAATTAAAATGCTTAAGTATCGAATATTCAAAGAACACGATATTTCGTTAATTTCTTCTTCGAATTTATCTGGTCATCTTATCACTTGGTCATTGTAGTTTAAAACACTTTTCGACTCTTACAAATCGATTGGTAATTCTTGTTGCCAAAATTCTATATTATCTTATCGTTATCACCTGGTTTTTGTTACAACTTGCGATATTAAATCGTCCACTTGGCGATCTATTCTCAGAACCATAAATGCTGAGGCTAAAACACTTCCGAGGCTCACGAGGAACGACAAACCTTCGAAAATTAACTTTGGCGCGAAAATCTTCCATACCATAAGATGACGACAATGAATCGTCGTCGTCAACATACAACCAAACGTCTGAAAAAGAAAAACACACACACAATAATTAATAATTACGCTTTTGCAAATTTTTCATATTTTAGTAATAACATTTTTATTCATCGCTTTGAAGAAAGAAAAAAAAAAGGATTTTTTAATTCCAAATTTTGGAATCCAAACGAAAAACACACAATAATTAATAATTACACTTTTATAAATTTTCCAAATTTTAGTAATCAAATTTGTATTTATCGCTTTGAAGAAAGAAAAAAAAAGAGATTTTTAATTGGAAATTTTGGAATCCAAACGAAAAACACACACAATAATTAATAATTACACTTTTATAAATTTTCCAAATTTTAGTAATCAAATTTTTATTTATCGCTTTGAAGAAAAAAAAAAGAATTTTTAATTCCAAATTTTGGAATCCAAACGAAAAACACACACAATAATTAATAATTACACTTTTATAAATTTTCCAAATTTTAGTAATAAAATTTTTTATTTATCGCTTTGAAGAAAGAAAAAAAAAGAGATTTTTAATTCCAAATTTTCGAATCCAAGATGACAAAAAAATGCAATAAATTTGTTTGCTAAATAATTATTTAAACAATACGAAAAACGACTGACGGAAAATTTTTAAATCACTTGTTAGAAATTTTTAGCAAAAGAATTCGAATTTATGAAAATTGCATATCCAATTTATGAATTTAAGTGTTATTTAAAAAAATAACTATTTGAAGAATAAAATAGCGATTTATAGGTAAACAGATTTTTTGTTGCATTTTTCGTCGGCTATTTTGAATTTTCTATTTTTTCTCTTCAATTGGATTTGTAAATTAGTAGAGTTTAATAGTTGATTAACGTAAAAGAATATCTTACTCTTATCCCATGAATCAGAATGTATTTTCCATAGATGGAAAAGAGCGCGTTGTGAAAAGTCGAGTCGCGCTCAAAAAGTACCAATTCGCCTTTTCGCATGTCGTCATCGACGCGAAATTTAAGCTTTGCTAGTTCGGGCATCATCACGTAAACGGTAAAAGGTACGACAGCCAAAAGTGGCAACATTAATGCCATAATTAGGTGACAGCCAAACGTGTTTATTCCTAAATAAAGAAAAATTATTAACATTTTTTTCCAACGCTTACATAATTAAAAATACTGAATTGCAATTTTGTTTCCTCGTAAAAGGAGCTTTGTTTTTGTAAAAAAAAAATTTCTCGAATTTTTCATGTCAGGACACTCAGAATGGTCCAAAACGTCGAGAAAAGTGGTTTAGAAAAAATGTCCGGATGTATATGGGATAAAACACGTCAAGTCGGCCACACGAATTTTTCATTTCAATAAAAAGTTTTCAAATTTGTTGAGGATGTTGGTCTGGTTGAAAACAAAAATGACAAATTTTTTCAGATTTTTTTATCGCATATTTCAGCCGTTACAAAAAACTGAAAATAATAATCGTTAATTTTTTAACGCCAAAACTACAGTTCTCGCAAAAAAATCACGTGAACAAAAAATTTAAGGTATTTAACGTTCTTTTCAATAAATTTTTTGCAAAATCTTCCTACTCTGTTTTATGCTATTTTTCAGGGGAATAAAATTATAATATTTTTTTTCTCCAAAACTGCGTTCCCGATTCGGCTGAAATTTTTACATTTTGTTCCTTAATGTGTCTAGAATCTGAGAAAAAATTGGCGAGATGGGCGGCGATTTCATTCCACTGTTACAGCTCTTCAAACGATCGAATACCAGGGCAATCTAATGTGTAATTGCTCTGTACATTCAACAGACTGTCTACATAATAATTCTAAAGCCCGCACTGCATTTTTTGCATAGGATATTTTTCCCTCTTCAATTTTTGGGTTTTTTAATACATTTATTTTATCGACTGATGGAATTGAAACTTTTTTCCTGATGACGCATAATACATCATCGTGCTCTTTTCTGATCAATCGAAAATTGGCAAAACGTGATGAATGAATCTCTCTTGAGTTCAATATTCACGTGCTCAATGTTACACAACCATCGTTCTGCGTTGTGAACACAAAGTGTGGACGACAGGTACGGGGGAATTTGCCAATTAACCTAATTTAAAAAAAAATTAAAATTAAAAATAACAAAAAAATAAACAAGTGATGCGGGCTTTAGATTTTTTCTATTGACAGTCTCAACCCTATTGAACGCAGAGAGCAATTACACATTATATTACCGTTACCTTCGATCATTTGAAGAGCTGTAACTGTGGAACGAAGTCGCCGCCCATCTCGCCAATTTTTTTTTTCAGATTCTTAACATATTAAGGAACAAAATGTAAAAATCTCATCTGAATCGAGAACGCAGTTTCGGAGAAAAAAAAAATTGAAATATTATTTAATTGAAAAATAGCATAAAACGGAGTAGAAAAATTTGCAAAAAAAATTGTTGAAAAGAACGTAAGATACCTTAAATTTTTTGTTAACATGATTTTTTTGCGAGAGCCGTAGTTTTGGCGTTGAAAAATTAACGATTATTATTTTCAGTTATTTGTAACGGCTGAAATATGCAATAAAAAATTCTGAAAAAATTTGCAATTTTTGTTTTCAGCCAGACCAACATCCTCAAGAAATTTGAAAACTTTTTATTGAAATGAAAAATTCGTGTGACCGCCTTGACGTGTTTTACCCCATATGAGGCATTCCATATGAAGTGGGCCACCCTGATTTTCAATGTTCTTAGAGTGGGTTAATAATTTTTTTCCAGAGTATTTAGAGTTCCCCGAACACATACGAGTTATTTCAGATTTTTGATCCCCATAGTTTTTCCACAATAAAATATGCTTTTTTTATTTTTTATTTTTTTCCTTTCGCTGCCGATTTAAAACTATCTATGACACAACAAAATTGTTCCGGGATAAAATGTAGGGTTTCGCGTATACTTTTTGATAATTTGTCTCTAAATTATACATATATAATGGCTGAATATTGTTTCATTTATATACAAACTTTGAGCTCGCTATTTCAAATTTTGCAAAAGTTACGAGAGAGCGATTGTTACGTCATAGCTTTAATTTATTTTATTATTTTTTTGTGGCAAAGACGCAACAAATGAAAATTTATTTATTTGTTCCTCCATTTTTTAACGGATTGTGCCGCCTCAGGGGTTGGAGGAAGCGACTGGGTGATTGAATAATTGTATACACTTTAAAAAAAAAAACAATTAATATAAATTTTGTTCACGGGAGTTAAATTATAATGGTTTGAGTTTTATAATGTTTAAATTTGTTAATTGTTGACGAGGGTCGACCAGCTTAGTGTGCCCCCGGAGTAAGACTTAGAAATTATATATTTTTGACGACTCGACCATACAGGTCGAGCCGCCGCGCAACACTCACTTGAAAAATCTCCTAAAACTACAGTCGAAGACCACAGCGCTGTGATACATTTTTTTAAAGATGCAGGACATCGCACATCTTGTAGGTGCGCGCTGCCCTGCTAATCACCGTGGGAATGCTGATGAAAGCTAAAATACAGTAGCGAGAAGCGCTACTGGGTGTTACAAAAAAAATAATAATATTGTTATTTAAAAACAATGAAGATTTCAAAAATTCTATTTAAAAAAATTTATTCGTTAAATAATGTTTAGAATTATTTATTTATTTTATTTAATTTTTAATAATCAAAAATATGCCCGGACGTAACAGCGATAATGTCAATTTTTGAAAAATTCAAAATTCCATAAAATCTGAACCACTTTACCGATTCGAGCCAAATTCAATACCAAAGAGCATTGAGTGCATCTACTCTTATAACCAACTATTTAGCAAAATAGACTAAATTTTATTTGTTCCTCCATTTTTTAACGGATTGTGCCGCCTCAGGGGTTGGAGGAAGCGACTGGGTGATTGAATAATTGTATACACTTTAAAAAAAAAAACAATTAATATAAATTTTGTTCACGGGAGTTAAATTATAATGGTTTGAGTTTTATAATGTTTAAATTTGTTAATTGTTGACGAGGGTCGACCAGCTTAGTGTGCCCCCGGAGTAAGACTTAGAAATTATATATTTTTGACGACTCGACCATACAGGTCGAGCCGCCGCGCAACACTCACTTGAAAAATCTCCTAAAACTACAGTCGAAGACCACAGCGCAGTGATACATTTTTTTAAAGATGCAGGACATCGCACATCTCGTAGGTGCGCGCTGCCCTGCTAATCACCATGGGAATGCTAATGAAAGCTAAAATACAGTAGCGAGAAGCGCTACTGGGTGTTACAAAAAAAATAATAATATTGTTATTTGAAAACAATGAAGATTTCAAAAATTCTATTTAAAAAAATTTATTCGTTAAATAATGTTTAGAATTATTTATTTATTTTATTTAATTTTTAATAATCAAAAATATGCCCGGACGTAACAGCGATAATGTCAATTTTTGAAAAATTCAAAATTCCATAAAATCTGAACCACTTTACCGATTCGAGCCAAATTCAATACCAAAGAGCATTGAGTGCATCTACTCTTATAACCAACGATTTAGCAAAATAGACTAAATTTTATTTGTTCCTCCATTTCTGAACGGATTGTGCCGCCTCAGGGGTTGGAGGAAGCGACTGGGTGATTGAATAATTGTATACACTTTAAAAAAAAAAAAAACAATTAATATAAATTTTGTTCATGGGAGTTAAATTATAATGGTTTGAGTTTTATAATGTTTAAATTTGTTAATTGTTGACGAGGGTCGACCAGCTTAGTATGCCCCCGGAGTAAGACTTAGAAATTATATATTTTTGACGACTCGACCATACAGGTCGAGCCGCCGCGCAACACTCACTTGAAAAATCTCCTAAAACTACAGTCGAAGACCACAGCGCAGTGATACATTTTTTTAAAGATGCAGGACACCGCACATCTCGTAGGTGCGCGCTGCCCTGCTAATCACCGTGGGAATGCTGATGAAAGCTAAAATACAGTAGCGAGAAGCGCTACTGGGTGTTACAAAAAAAATAATAATATTGTTATTTAAAAGCAATGAAGATTTCAAAAATTCTATTTAAAAAAATGTATTCGTTAAATAATGTTTAGAATTATTTATTTATTTTATTTAATTTTTAATAATCAAAAATATGCCCGGACGTAACAGCGATAATGTCAATTTTTGAAAAATTCAAAATTCCATAAAATCTGAACCACTTTACCGATTCGAGCCAAATTCAATACCAAACAGCATTGAGTGCATCTACTCTTATAATCAACTATTTAGCAAAATAGACTAAATTTTATTTGTTCCTCCATTTTTGAACGGATTGTGCCGCCTCAGGGGTTAGAGGAAGCGACTGGGTGATTGAATAATTGTGTACACTTTAAAAAAAAAAACAATTAATATAAATTTTGTTCACGGGAGTTAAATTATAATGGTTTGAGTTTTATAATGTTTAAATTTGTTAATTGTTGACGAGGGTCGACCAGCTTAGTGTGCCCCCGGAGTAAGACTTAGAAATTATATATTTTTGACGACTCGACCATACAGGTCGAGCCGCCGCGCAACACTCACTTGAAAAATCTCCTAAAACTACAGTCGAAGACCACAGCGCAGTGATACATTTTTTTAAAGATGCAGGACATCGCACATCTCGTAGGTGCGCGCTGCCCTGCTAATCACCGTGGGAATGCTGATGAAAGCTAAAATACAGTAGCGAGAAGCGCTACTGGGTGTTACAAAAAAAATAATAATATTGTTATTTAAAAACAATGAAGATTTCAAAAATTCTATTTAAAAAAATTTATTAGTTAAATAATGTTTAGAATTATTTATTTATTTTATTTAATTTTTAATAATCAAAAATATGCCCGGACGTAACAGCGATAATGTCAATTTTTGAAAAATTCAAAATTCCATAAAATCTGAACCACTTTACCGATTCGAGCCAAATTCAATACCAAAGAGCATTGAGTGCATCTACTCTTATAACCAACTATTTAGCAAAATAGACTAAATTTTATTTGTTCCTCCATTTTTGAACGGATTGTGCCGCCTCAGGGGTTAGAGGAAGCGACTGGGTGATTGAATAATTGTGTACACTTTAAAAAAAAAAAAACAATTAATATAAATTTTGTTCACGGGAGTTAAATTATAATGGTTTGAGTTTTATAATGTTTAAATTTGTTAATTGTTGACGAGGGTCGACCAGCTTAGAGTGCCCCCGGAGTAAGACTTAGAAATTATATATTTTTGACGACTCGACCATACAGGTCGAGCCGCCGCGTAACACTCACTTGAAAAATCTCCTAAAACTACAGTCGAAGACCACAGCGCAGTGATACATTTTTTTAAAGATGCAGGACATCGCACATCTCGTAGGTGCGCGCTGCCCTGCTAATCACCGTGGGGATGCTGATGAAAGCTAAAATACAGTAGCGAGAAGCGCTACTGGGTGTTACAAAAAAAATAATAATATTGTTATTTGAAAACAATGAAGATTTCAAAAATTCTATTTAAAAAAATTTATTCGTTAAATAATGTTTAGAATTATTTATTTATTTTATTTAATTTTTAATAATCAAAAATATGCCCGGACGTAACAGCGATAATGTCAATTTTTGAAAAATTCAAAATTCCATAAAATCTGAACCACTTTACCGATTCGAGCCAAATTCAATACCAAACAGCATTGAGTGCATCTACTCTTATAACCAACGATTTAGCAAAATAGACTAAATTTTATTTGTTCCTCCATTTTTGAACGGATTGTGCCGCCTCAGGGGTTGGAGGAAGCGACTGGGTGATTGAATAATTGTATACACTTAAAAAAAAAAAACAATTAATATAAATTTTGTTCACGGGAGTTAAATTATAATGGTTTGAGTTTTATAATGTTTAAATTTGTTAATTGTTGACGAGGGTCGACCAGCTTAGTGTGCCCCCGGAGTAAGACTTAGAAATTATATATTTTTGACGACTCGACCATACAGGTCGAGCCGCCGCGAAACACTCACTTGAAAAATCTCCTAAAACTACAGTCGAAGACCACAGCGCAGTGACACATTTTTTTAAAGATGCAGGACATCGCACATCTCGTAGGTGCGCGCTGCCCTGCTAATCACCGTGGGAATGCTGATGAAAGCTAAAATACAGTAGCGAGAAGCGCTACTGGGTGTTACAAAAAAAATAATAATATTGTTATTTGAAAACAATGAAGATTTCAAAAATTCTATTTAAAAAAATTTCTTCGTTAAATAATGTTTAGAATTATTTATTTATTTTATTTAATTTTTAATAATCAAAAATATGCCCGGACGTAACAGCGATAATGTCAATTTTTGAAAAATTCAAAATTCCATAAAATCTGAACCACTTTACCGATTCGAGCCAAATTCAATACCAAAGAGCATTGAGTGCATCTACTCTTATAACCAACTATTTAGCAAAATAGACTAAATTTTATTTGTTCCTCCATTTTTTAACGGATTGTGCCGCCTCAGGGGTTGGAGGAAGCGACTGGGTGATTGAATAATTGTATACACTTTAAAAAAAAAAAACAATTAATATAAATTTTGTTCACGGGAGTTAAATTATAATGGTTTGAGTTTTATAATGTTTAAATTTGTTAATTGTTGACGAGGGTCGACCAGCTTAGTGTGCCCCCGGAGTAAGACTTAGAAATTATATATTTTTGACGACTCGACCATACAGGTCGAGCCGCCGCGCAACACTCACTTGAAAAATCTCCTAAAACTACAGTCGAAGACCACAGCGCAGTGATACATTTTTTTAAAGATGCAGGACATCGCACATCTCGTAGGTGCGCGCTGCCCTGCTAATCACCGTGGGAATGCTGATGAAAGTTAAAATACAGTAGCGAGAAGCGCTACTGGGTGTTACAAAAAAAATAATAATATTGTTATTTAAAAACAATGAAGATTTCAAAAATTCTATTTAAAAAAATTTATTCGTTAAATAATGTTTAGAATTATTTATTTATTTTATTTAATTTTTAATAATCAAAAATATGCCCGGACGTAACAGCGATGTCAATTTTTGAAAAATTCAAAATTCCATAAAATCTGAACCACTTTACCGATTCGAGCCAAATTCAATACCAAAGAGCATTGAGTGCATCTACTCTTATAACCAACGATTTAGCAAAATAGACTAAATTTTATTTGTTCCTCCATTTTTGAACGGATTGTGCCGCCTCAGGGGTTGGAGGAAGCGACTGGGTGATTGAATAATTGTATACACTTAAAAAAAAAAACAATTAATATAAATTTTGTTCACGGGAGTTAAATTATAATGGTTTGAGTTTTATAATGTTTAAATTTGTTAATTGTTGACGAGGGTCGACCAGCTTAGTGTGCCCCCGGAGTAAGACTTAGAAATTATATATTTTTGACGACTCGACCATACAGGTCGAGCCGCTGCGCAACACTCACTTGAAAAATCTCCTAAAACTACAGTCGAAGACCACAGCGCAGTGATACATTTTTTTAAAGATGCAGGACATCGCACATCTCGTAGGTGCGCGCTGCCCTGCTAATCACCGTGGGAATGCTGATGAAAGCTAAAATACAGTAGCGAGAAGCGCTACTGGGTGTTACAAAAAAAATAATAATATTGTTATTTAAAAACAATGAAGATTTCAAAAATTCTATTTAAAAAAATTTATTCGTTAAATAATGTTTAGAATTATTTATTTATTTTATTTAATTTTTAATGATCAAAAATATGCCCGGACGTAACAGCGATAATGTCAATTTTTGAAAAATTCAAAATTCCATAAAATCTGAACCACTTTACCGATTCGAGCCAAATTCAATACCAAAGAGCATTGAGTGCATCTACTCTTATAACCAACGATTTAGCAAAATAGACTAAATTTTACGAAAGTTAGAGCGACCACGTCCTTTTTTAAAAAAAATCAAAACGGTATAAAATCAAAATTTTCGCACAGATTTTGTCGAAAATTGCTACCGTTGAAGAGGGTCTGCTGCTACACTAGTGTGCCAAATTTGAGCGCGATATACAAAACCGTTCTTGAGTTATCGGCGTTCGAATTTTCGGAGTTGTATACATACACACACACACATACATACATACGGACATTTTTTCTAGATCACTTTTCTGGACGTTTTGAACAATTCTAAGTGTCCTGACATAAAAATCTCGAAATTTTTTTTTTCATGAAAACAAAGCTTTCTCTATGAGGAAGCAAAAATAATTTTTGTTCAATATTGATTTTTTTTTTGAGTGATAAAAAAATTAACCAAAACTATGGGCCTTACCTATGAGAATAGCTGGAAGCACATTTCCGTAGAAATGACCGCCAGTACCAATAAAAGCTGCATCCCAATGAATTGTGGGAAAAGTTGGTTGGTGGCCAGTTCCGTAAAAGAAATATTCGGCTATGAGGAACCAGCAAAGAACCGCAGGGCCTGGGATTTGCAGTAGCTCGGCTAAAATATAAAAACGTTTTTATTTATTTAATATCGCTACAACATTCCAATAACTAATTTTTTTTCTTCCAAAATACAGAAGTTTTTCTTCACGAAAATGTAATTCAATTTTAAATAATTATGATAATAATAATATAAGTAATAAAATAAAATGAGCAAAAACAAATCCTTAAATAATTGTCAAACATTAAGAGAATTATTTATTAAAAATCTGATGAAAAAATTTGCAGATACTTTTTTTACTTTAAGAGATTATGAATAATTATGCCCCTGAAATTTTATCATTTTTGCAAGAGGATAATTTATTTAAGTTATTAGTAATTATTGCAAAAACTCGAAATTTGTAATTTCCATACAATAATTAGTTATAATTATTTATTTCTGTATTTTTATTTAACAAAATTCGATACAATTTTTAATTTATATAAAGAGATTTTTTTCGGACGACCAGTTAATGATGTAAAAATTGATCTATCTTGAAATTTCCGTTTCGATTCTATAATTTATTGCATATATTTGAACATTCTAAAAAAGCGCATAAAAAATTCGTAGCATGGCAGACATTTCAGAATTCTTTTTTTTTAATTCTCAAAGTGTTCAACAGCAGTTCAATAACGTTTAACTAAAAATATAAATTCTACTGTAGATTTAATTTGAAAAAAAAAAAAAAAAAAAAAAAAAAAAAAAAAAAAAAAAAAAAAAAAAAAAAAAAAATGTAAATATTTCAACCTGAAGAAATTAGAATTGAAAAAGAAATTCCGTAAACTTTTACATAACTTAAAAAACATGAAATCTTCTTTAATGATTTTATTTTTCAATCTAATTACATTTTTTTTTTTTTTAATTAAAAAATAAAAATTTTGTATATTAAAAATATAACTCACCGACGCTATTAGCATTGCGGAATCTTTCCATGGCGACAATTCCAAGTACAGCAGTGCAGGTAACAAACATCATAAAAGTTCCAGGAGCCAATACATTGCCAAGCAAAAGAGACCAAAGTAGAGTGAAGAAAACACTGAGAGAAATAAAAGCCGCGCTATAAACGGTTCCCAGTCCATAAACGACCGGAACTTCCGGTTCCTCTTTGGCCTTTTTCGTGTAAAACAATTCCTTCACTCTGTCGAACAATCTCGGAACTATATCTTCGCCCTGATAAACACTGATGGATTCTCCTCTTCTCGGCAGCAAATAAACCCCAAGTGGTTTTAAATAAAGCACGGAAATCCCGAGAAAAATGAAGAAATAAACAATTCCAGGCAGCGCGTTAACTTGCCAAGAAACGGCCAATTTAACTTTAGCGTCTTTTGGAATTCTCTGCAAGACCCAATAGCAGCCAATACAAACGACAATAACACCAGGACAATATCTGGCAATTGTTATACTCGGCGAAAATCCCGAAAGATTTCCACAATTTCTCAGCCAAATTCTCACGATTGTTATATAAAGCGCCAAAAGAATGAGACTTCCGGTGAGCAGAATTCTCTCAGCGCCCTCTGGATTCGAAGATCCCGTTTTTCCCGCCAAATTCGTGCACGTTTCTTTGTTCTGCTCCTCGCGACAGCGCCAAAAATAACTGGAAATTCTTACGGCGACGCATGCAACTAAACCAACGATTATAAGTAAACTTCGATAATTTCGTGGATTTATCAAGTTTTTTCCGATTTTTGATTTTCGATCCTCGAAAATTGTTGTTTCGTCGTCGCTCGCGCTGTAAATCATCAGCGCTATCATCGTCACCAATAGAAACGACAAAACTTTGTCTTCCTCGACGACGTAACTGTTGGAAAATAATCCGCAAAATGTGAGAAGAAGAATTCCACGTGGAAGATAATTTATGGTTTTTCTTCGGACTCCGTTGTACCAAGTTGATGATATTGAGTCCCAATTTTGAAGAACCACAATAACGAGAAGCGCCAAAGAAACTACGCACGTTGCGAAGAAATTTGGATTTTTAAATTCGTCGATTAGCTTAAGGGAATAAAGGACGTAGACTGTGGCGCTCGTAGCGGCGTTTGAGCCAACTACAAAACGCAGAAAATATGATTCCATGATTGTGTTCATTCTGTCTTCCGGTACGCCGCTTATCAGCAGATAAACGAAGAATAAGGTGCAGAAAAATAGGACTAAACCTTTGGACATTAAACCCGCGTCGAATTGCACCCAAATTTCGGCACAGAGGTCTCTGATGTATTTTAAAAATGCGCGGGAATTTAGCATAAATTTTTCGTAACTTTTGGCGTCTTCGACGTGTTTTGCTTCTTTCTTCAGTTGCTCGAATAGGGAATTTATATTTTCTAATTTTTCTTCGGAGAAGAGGAAGGAATCCTTGGAATATGCGTCAATGTAACTTTTCGTTTGGACGACGTTCCGCCACATTGTGTGCGCGGCGAACCATGGATCATCTTTACTTGCATTCTTGCTTTTTGACTCCGGAAGACTGTCTACTATTACGGTACCTGTGGCGGAAATTTTTTTAAATTAGCAATTTTGTTTATCTATTTTATAAAAATTATTTTTATATAAAAATAAAAATTTACACTTTGTTTCGTTTTTTTATTATGCATTTACATTATTAAAACTACTTTTGAAAAATAATTGTTTTTATTAAAAAAAAAAAATTTTTAAAGTAGTTTTAATGATGACCCTCGACCTCTCGGATTTGGTCGAAAATTTTTTATATCATTGGACCAACTCCAAAAAGTACTGGAACATTTTATCAGATTTTTTTCATTTATTTATTTTTTTTAACGATTTTTTAAAGGTAATATATCGTTAGCCCAAATTTAAAAATCTGAAAAAATTCTCAAAAATTCTGCATGAAATAACAACATTTTTGAGCCTAAAGCCAAAGTGGGCCGGATTTTGCTTCTATTTTTTTTTCTATAAAAAACTATTAAAAAATTAAGAAACGAGAGAGGAAAAGTTATCAATTTTTTCTAAAATATTGCTTTCTTCTGCAAGTGCTTTCTTTTCGTAAAAAAAAAAATGCGATTCATAGAAAATATGTTCACTGTTAAATCAGGCCGGAATCGCAAAACAGAGTTTCTCGCTGAGGAAGGCAAATAATAACGATATAATTTCTTGCGGAAGAATGTTTATGGAAAAAAAAGAGGAAGTGATGTGAAAATTTCAATTTTCATGTTTTTTTATTATTTGTAATACAGTAATTTCTAGAATTATATAACATTCTTATCGAATAGTTATTCCTATTTCCAAAAAAATACTCATGAATCAGAATTGACAAGCCGCGCTAATCAAAGGATTCCATTGATAATATCAGATGTCAATGATGATAATTTAAAAAGCGATCGCACCTTCGAATACAAAAAAACATTCAAGATCACCGAGTGCAGCTGAGATGAACAAACAATAAAATCAAATTAGATTCTACCGCACAACAAATCTAATTTTGTTATCTGATTCAACCCTGTACTCCACGAGGAATGTTTTTTTTTTCGTAATTTTGTGCAAGTTTAGAAAATTTTGATAACTTTTCCTCTTTTGTTTATAAGTTTTTTATAGAAAAAAAATAGCAGCAAAATCCGACCCACTTTGGCTTTAGGTTCAAAAATTTTGTTATTTCATGCAGAATTTTTGAGAATTTTTGCAGATTTTTAAATTTGGGCTAACGATAAGTTACCTTTAAAAAATCGTAAAAAAAAAAATAAATAAATGAAAAAAATCTGAAAAAATTTTCCAGTACTTTTTGGAGTTGGTCCAATCATATAAAAAATTTTCGACCAAATCCGAGAGGTCGAGGGTCCGACCCAGGTCGAATCGGTATGGAATGCCCCAAATGCATAATGGAAAAACTTTTTATTGAATTTATTAATTTTTTTATCAATTGTAATAATCTTTTCAAAAATGTTTCTACTGAAATTATACGATCATGTTTTTTTTAATTTCATACCAATTGTTGAATTCTTTCATGATTACAACTTCTGGATTTTTTTATTACTTTAATTTCCAATTTTTATTTTGTTTTAATTCATTTCATTTTTTTTCACTCAAATTTCTTAATCTTTTTTTTCATTGAAATTATTTTCATTAGAATTTTCGATTTTTCAAATAATGAATATGGATATTCATTATAATTTGTTAAGAAATATAACTGGGCCTCTTGTAAAATTCTGGTTTGAAGTTCTAGTTGAGAAGAACTACTATGGATTTTGTAATATGATTTAATGTAGCTTCTTTTAAAGATGGAATATTTTTTTGGAGTCCTAATATCGTGAATATTTTTGTTCAACAAAGAAATTTTGAAGAATATACATTTTCTTAAATTTTACAAACTATTAAATTTACCTACAATTATGGTTTTACTAAGCATTATATTTAAAAAATTGTCATCATCATAACACTGAAAATAGTGGCCCAATAGAAAATTCAGAAAAAAAATTGGAACACTATAATTTTTATACAATTTTGCAATAAGAATTTAAAACCATGTTGCTGATTTTTTCCAAAAAATCTACATAATTCATTCATCAACCTGTAAAATTAAGAAGGCTAATTGCATGCAATTTTGGATGAAAAATAAAGTCTTATCAATTTTTTGCTTTAAATAAAATTTTGATTGATGAGTCAAATGTGTACAAATTCTTTCCACATCTACATACAAAAAAAGGGCCTAAATACTTGCAACATTTTTTTTTAAAATTCACAAAGTCTCTTATAAATTAGCAGAAAACACTCGCAGATTATTTAAAAAATCTACAAATTCTCTTCTGAATTAGCAGAAAACACTCGCAGATTATTTAAAAAATCCACAAAGTTTCTTCTGAATTAGCAGAAAATACTCGCAGATTATTTTAAAAATCCACAAAGTCTCTTCTGAATTAGCAGAAAACAAATCAAACTTCACCCCCTAAACTACAAATAAATTAAATGAATGAAAACCATATTTTTCATTGATTTAATTTATGCAAAATGTAATAATGAAGAATAAGAATATTTATAGAATACCTATGTTCGAAAATGGTATAGGAATTCCCAGAATAGCAGCGAGCGTAGGAACTAAATCAATCTGATTGACCCTCTTCATATCTTCTCTATCTCCGCCCTCGAGCAGCGGAATCTTAGAATAGACAAACATTCCAGCTTCGAGTTCATCGTCGCTGTCTCCCCCATGATCTCCGCTCTCGGTCATCCCATGATCTCCCATAACGAACAAAACAATATCTTCGTCCATAGCTTCGACGACTTCTTTTATCAACCGATCGGCATCGCTCAATTTTCTTGCCATTTCAGGATGACGCTGGCCATGTTTATGTCCGCAATGATCGACTCCGAGCGTATGAGCCACGAGCAGCGACCAATCATTTTTTTTCAATTCAAATCCAATTCTACTTCGTACCTCACGATCCACCGTATCGAGATCCCAAACATTGAACGAAGGCGAAGGAAATTGGCGCAGAAATTTTCCAGGAAACAATTGAGTCCACGTATCGTCGCCCATAAAGACTACGGAACTTTGTTTCGCGGTCTGATCGATCAGATTGTCTTCGTTCACACTTTCCGTTGCAAAATTTGAACCGACGTCAATGAACGTCGGAAGCGTTCCGGTCATAAGACCTTTTAGTCGTTGCATCGTTGTGGTCGGAGGATCTGCTATAAATTTGTACAGACGAGTATTCTTCGGTTGCTTCAGCAAAAGATTTTGAACCGTCGGCAGCTTATTTTGATAATAGGAAGAAGGTGCGTCTTCCTTCCATTCGAGAAACTCGTACTTCAACGCATCGACTATCAGCAACACAACTCGACTTCGTGGCTCGAGACAAGTTAGCGATGATTCAGAATTTTTGAAAATTACCTTCGCAACGCAAGATCCTTCATCTTCGCAAGAGACACAATCGGAGCGTTCCACTCTTGCGACTCGATTGAGAAAAAAACCATCAATGAAAATGAGTAGTCCTGCGGTCAATAGATACGATATCCATGACAGGAATATAAAATAACACCACAATTTGCTCATTTTTGGAATTTAGAATTTTTTTTTTAGGTTATGTTTTTAACGAATTTTCGCTTCATTTTAGAAATCGGGCGATTAAACAAATAATAATTTTGCACGAGTCAGTGACATTTTACGGGGATTTTTTGTGACTTTTTTTTGGGGCGTTTTTGTTGATGCAATTATGAGAAATGTGGATTTTATGGCACTTTTTGGGGGAGATTCGCCGGGGAGAGCAATGATTTTTTTAGGTTACTGATGTGAAGTTTGCGGTGGCGCCATCTGTGGGATAAAATGGCAAAGTTTGTTGTGGAAATTATCGACGGTAGGTAAGGAAATTTATGTGGGAATACAAACTATAATCGGTAACAAAAACTGTAAATCAATTATTCGAAGACTATTCATGTTTCGAAAAATACAATTATTTCCACTGCACAGTAGATAAGCCAAATGAAAGCGTATTTCCTTTTTTAGTAATAATTTTTATTTGAGGGATTTCTCTTTTACATTACATTATATTACAAGAGAGATTTTTATTTATCTATTCATTGACTTTACTTTTTTTATTTTTATAATCACACGAGTATGTCATTCATACTTTAGGATTAATTTAAAAAATTCGTAAACTTTTTACTTCATTTATTTATTTATTTTTTTTTTAATCCATTATTTGTATTTCAGTATAACTTCGTTCGCTTGCATTTTTAAGACGTAAAAACAAACTTCAGTATAATTTAACATAGGATATTCGTTTCCCAGCCTAGATAATCGTGAGATCGTGGATTTTTTTTGTCTGAATTATTAACCAGCTGTAAATAATTTAGATTACAGTTTTTGTTACCGATTACAGTTTTCATTATCGACTACAGATTCTGTTACCTATTACAGTTTCTGTTACCGATTACAGATTCTGTTGCCTATTACAATTTCTGTTACCGATTACAGATTTTATTACCTATTACAGATTCTGTTACCGATCACAGATTCCGTTACCTATTACAGATTCTGTTACCTATTGCAGATTCTGTTACCGATCACAGATTCTGTTACCTATTACAGTTTCTGTTACCGATTACAATTTTTGGAAATATATCACATTGTTGTAGGCAGATGGTAAAAAAGAATATTATTAACTTTTCCTTGGATAAGAGTTTAGATATGTCTAAATTTTTGTCAGTTATTTTGATCGAGTTGGTAAGGCTTTTAGATTTTTATTGTAGTTTTTTAGATGGGGAAAGAGCAGACAGAATTTTGAATCAGTCATTATACTCTTGTATTTTTAGACTATAAACAAAGAACGCCAGTTTCTTTATCATGAATATCATTATGTATCTATATATATGCAAGTATTTTAATTAGCATTTGAAATATTGTACGTATTATAAAAATAGAATAGGAGATTATATAATTCTATGGCTGTTCCTGAAATGGTGAGAAGTTTTTAATTTGCAAAAAACTTTTTTTTCCCATTTTGTTTTACCGAATTAGAACGACTGCTATTTTATAATTCGTCACAGACGAAGATACATTTATTTTAAATTTGTAGATTAAGAACGAATATATGAAAAAATATAGAAAAATTAACGGATTTTTTTTCATAGATCGGAAAATGATGAGAAAAAATCTCAAGTGCAAAAAAAAACTACAAATAAACTATTTTTTTATAAACAAAAAATTACGTTAATTAAAAAAAATTCTAAATTAGTAATTTTTTTAACAAAATCCACGATAAAGTCGAAAATAAATTAATTTTCTCTTAACAATTCTTATGTTTCGTTGTACGTCGTGATTTATTTAACGATACAGAAATTCTACAAATTTAATAACTCTATTGTGTATGCAATAAAAATAGCTCTAGCTTTGAGTATGGTGCTTAAAAAAGCGTGAGTTACATCTCAGAATATTGCGCACAGTCTAGATTACTCGAGTTGCAGTACCACATGTGGCGGCTTCAAACATATGCATTTAATAACGCAATGAGTGCATATGTTAACACTTCCGTCGAGTTTCAGGCCTACATTTATTTTATAGCCTTAAGCAAATATGTAAATATAATTCCAAAAATTCAAAAAAAAATTCTTATTGACATAAAAAATATATATATTTAAATTCATTTAATTAAAATCTTAATGGTTAAATCAAATATATTTAAAAAAAAATTAATATCTTAAAATAATAATAAAAATAAAATTTTATTTATATTTACATAAATAAATAAACAAATATTACATCTATTTATATATACATTTTTTTTAATTATAAGAATAATATATGGTTAAAAATTTTCATCGTCTTTAAAAATCGCGCAAAATCCTCTATCCCACAATTTATTTAATTCTAGGTCATAATAATTTTTCAAAATGTAAAAAATTAACGATAATCAATACAGCCCTATTTTCTCACGGTTTTTTTTTTTTTTTTCAAATCTTTTCTTCCTAAATCCGTTTAGTATACTTCCGGAAAAAAAAATCTGAGAAAATAAACCTAAATCGAATACTTTTTGAAAAGTTGTTGATTGGCCTAATGTAGATCAGAAGTATAAAAAAGGGTCTCGAGATTCAGTAGGTCTCCCCCTTATTGCACAGTTTAATTCCCACTATAATCCCACCGCATCCTTAGCATACATTGCTCGGGCTTATTAATATACCACATATAGGATAAAGGGTACATTGTACTCTGTTTATCTCGTGAGTATATTTTAAGTTTACGTAATAGTGAGCAGCGAGGCATATTCGCTTTTAGTATGGATAAGTATGTATATATGCTGTACTAGTCCGCGGTGCATCAGTGATGCATTCCTCGCGATGCACTCCAGACGGTTGCATTGCTGCTCTCCCGTCGGATTAACAATTCTCACGACTATTATTATTATTATGGTTCATTGTGCTTACGATTATAGGCAGTTCGCTATAATTAATTATCTGAATTACAAATAACTAAAATATATTAAATAAATAAATTAAAAATAGCTAAAATATATTTAATTAATTAATTATTAATAGCTATAAATACTTCCGGACAATGGCAACATTTTTTGGTGCAGTTAGATATTATAAAAATAAGCCACGGAACTGGATATTAATATTTTTGGTAATGTAAGTACTGAGTGATATATATATTTTTTAATAATGGAGGCGCTATTTATTAAGCTTTTATTATTGTTACATTTGGTTTATTAGTAGTTGCAGTATTTATTTATAATAGTTTATTGGACATTTTTGCCATCACGGCTTTGGAATTGTTAATTTTGTTATTTTTATGAATTGTTACATTCACGTAACGTTTTTATTTACGTTACTTTTTTTATTTTATTTCTTAAAAGTTTATTATTATTATTATTAATTTAAAGAAGAAATTAAAGAAAAATGTGTAAGCAAAATTGCAGCTTTTTAAAAATATTTACTTTTTATTGGAAAAATAATAACAAATAATAAAATCATTTAAAAAAATAATGTAGCTATCATTGTACTTTTTAGAGAACAATAATTATGCTAAACGAACGCACTTTTTTAAAAATCGTTCTGACAAAAATGTCTACTATTCCAATGACATATTTTCAAGATCTTAAGCGCTAGAGAAATGCAAAATTTTGTTTTAACAGTAAATTATTTATTTATAGCCGCCCAAACGCAATACACAAACACAAATTCCCGACCCACACAATAAAAGAAATCCTAACTTCTTTGTGTGAACAAAACTAAAGCACCCCGATTAAGAAAAAAAAAAAAAAAAAAAAACAATGAAGGTACTAATAACAATAACAATTAGAATTAAGGAATCCCTATATACCCTCCCTCCGATATAAAATAAACACAATCGCGCGAGATTTACGGGCTGAAGGACTCCGGTCGATGGCCCATTGGACATGGTACACACTTTGCACAAAAAAAAAAAAAAAAAAAAAAAAAAAATGTACGACACAATATTATACTGTATTCATGCTCAATAAAGCACTTGTACTACTACTATTTATTTATGTGTCCAATTTGTTCTCAAATAATTATAATATTTCGAAAAGTTAAATAAACTCGATTTTTTAGTATCTTAACTACTACTTGACATACATTATTTAAAGCCAAAATAAAAATGTTAAGTGAGAAATTTCATAAAAATCTATTTTATTCTAAACTAATCAAATTTATTAACTTAAGGTAGTTCTGTCGGTACGCCGGAATCATAAATCTCAGAGTCTATATGACATTAAAAAATAATCATACGCATCACTTTGACTGCCTCAATAAAAATATAAAAAATAATCGAGAATCCTTCGAAATTGTCGTAATCAAATTAAAACGATTATTTGTAAATAGTTGATATGTTTAGTGCGGATTTGACTTCATTTTTACGATAATTAGGTTAGGAAACGTCATTTGGCCCGGTATCGTGCACTTTGGCCTTGGTTCAATTAAACATTATTCCGGAGACTTCACCTTTTTGCTTCCTCATAGAGGAAGCTTTGTTTTCGTGAAAAATTTTTTTTTCGAGATTTTCATGTCAGTATGCTTAGAATCACCTAAAAATTCGAGAAAAGTGGTCTAGAAAATATGTCTGTATGTGTGTATGTGTGTGTGTGTGTGTGTGTGTGTGTGTGTGTGTGTGTGTGTGTATGTATCCAGACACTGAAAATTCAATTGCCCATAACTCACGAACGGCACGATGGAACTAGCTAAAATTTTGCACGCAGGTAGAGTATTGACTCCTCTGTTATTGACGTGATTTTTAATTAAATGTATCAATGTAAACAGATTTTATGCAATTTTTAATTTTTTCAAAAAATGTCGTGATCGCTCTAACTTTCGTAAAAGTTCGCCAATTTAGCTAAATAGTTCTTTATAAATGAAGACACGTTAAATGACGTTTGGTATTGAATTTCAGCGAAATCGGTAAAGCGGTTCCGATTTTATAGAATTTTGAATTTTTCGAAAAAAATACATTTTGCTCTAAATTACGTCGAATTTCAACAAATGAACAGAAATTTTGTACAGACGAAAAATAACATTCAGAAATGCCATGTACCAAATTTGGTGATGATCGGTAAAGTCGTTCGGATTTTACACCATTTTTCATTTTAAAAAAAATGTAGATTTTCGCTATAACTTCCGGAAAAGTTGAGAAAGTACGACAAAAATTTGTATCTAATCAAAATTAGATGTAACGGTGTTTGCAGAGGTGATTTATAGCTGTATAAAACACCTCTGCAAAAGAGACACAAGGTATAAAAAAAAAGATGCAAAGTAGAACCTTGCACATTGCTTCCTCATTATTTTTCGCTTTTTACAAAGCTTCCTCTATGAGGAAGCCAAAATTGAATAACATACTGCTTCCTCACAGAGGGAGCTTTGTAAAAAGCGAAAAATAATGAGGAAGCAATGTGCAAGGTTCTACTTTGCATCTTTTTTTCATGATGCATCAAGTCCTGAACGATTTGCGAATCCGTAGTACTTTTTATTTTTTCTCTATCTTTGATCTAAGTATGTTGATTTTCGATTGAAAGATCAATTTTTCCAGCCCTCCCGTGTGTACCGTGTAAAAAGATCGATTTTCAAGTTTTAGTTGTTCATTCAAATGCTCGGTAATAGCCTTCAAGATTTTGTGCAAGTAAAATTGAATAGCTAAATTACAACATGTCAAAAATTCATGCATATGCGTTTGGACTTCTTTCGCGACAGAACTACCTTAAAAATTAGCAAAATTGAAACAAACAATTTCTTTTAAATGTACTCAGAAATTATTTTTTGTGCCTTCAGATTTGTGTCTGGATTTCCAGAAATTCTTAATTCCGGTGAACAAAAAAATTATTTCATCGAGGACGGTTATTGGCTGGACGAGCCGGACGAGAAAATTGTCGATCAAGCCGCGGAAGCAGCTGGCTCAGGGGATAGTTTGGTATGCCCTTCTACTAACGTGATCCGTACGAGATACAAATGCAAAAGTACAAGTAATGCTTGGGTCGACTGTACGAGATCGCATTGCTGTCCTGGTTTTAATTTTATCGGCGGCAAATGCTTACCAGAATCCATTGATCCTTGCACATTGGGTCTCTGTGAGCAAAGATGCACCGTACTTCTTCAACGAGTCATTTGCACTTGTTGGGACGGCTATAGGTATATTTATTTTGCGACATTTATTTTTTTAAACAATCGCCTTCATTTCAAAATCTCAACTACTTTTTTTACAATAAATTATCCAAATTGATAAGTGATTTAATAATTTATTCTTTAAAATAATCGTTTTCAGAACTACAGAAAACCCAAATATTTTTTTTACAACTAATTATTCAAATTGATAAGTGATTTAATCATTTATTCTTTAAAATAATCGTCTTCGGAACGAAAACCCAAATATTTTTTTTACCATAAGTTATGCAAATTACTAAGTGATTTAATCAATGGTTTAACCATTAAATTTATTCGCTCGTTGACGCATAGAATCATTAAATTAATGAATTAATGTTATTAAATCATTGAATTACTAATTCGTTGAACAATTGATTTGAAAACCTACGTTTTGCACGATTTTGCAGCCTTCATTTTGCATAATTTATTGTTAAAAATAAATTCTTTCATAACAAGATGCCTCCCACATTTTTTCCAATAAGAATTAATACGCGATTTAATCAATGATCCAATTGAACACCAAATTTTTAATAAAATATCCGGTAACCCAATTTTTTTCCAATGTCACTTTAATCGTTGAAACATCCTGAACACGTTGAACTTTTTGTTTTATATATTTATTTTTGCAGAATGCACATGAAACTCAATAAATGTGAGATCAGAACGTCTTTTCCATAAGAACGCATGCTAAATTTTTCGGTTTATAATTTTTTTATATCCCGTAATCGATCGGTAACCTTGGTCGAGGTTTTACATACAAGCTCCTCTGTGCATTATTTGTAATATATAAAAAATTCAGTATCGTATCTAATAATCAAGTTCGTAACCTTAGCACCTTAAATTCAGCTCCATCGAACAATAGGATCTGAATTTTCAATTTAAAGTCCTATACGAGTGATTAAATTATAATAAAGAAAATTATTGCAGTGTTTTAATTGTTATATTAATTTGGATCAATTTAATTATAATAAGATTTAGCGCCGAGCGTCAGAAACGCGGAGAAAAACCAGTTTGCGTGGAGATCAACGAGTGCGAAGAGGGTTTAGCGGATTGCGAGCAGCTGTGTCTTAATTCACCGCCCGGCTCATTTTCCTGCGGCTGTAATCAAGGTTTTTCTATACGCCCGGACAACAAGACCTGCGAGAAAAAAGTCGACCCCAAAATCCAACGATTGGCAACCGCTGACGGTGATTCTGATGGGGAAACAAGAAATGGAGATATTCCTACTCTTGAAGATGATCAAGTTGCAGCGGCCACCAGATGTTACGCTAGTTGCGATACTGTACTTCGTATCCATGATAAGGTTATTTCGCCTGATTTTTCTTTTTATTTTTAATTATTTAAATGGATTAAGGGATCTGCATAAGTTTGGGGCCCAGAAAACAGGTCGTTTTTCTATTATTTTTTTTCCAATAAGAGGATTGAGATGACAAGGTCGGGTTTTCATACACAATTAGTAAATAGTCTTGTCAAGTTCACTTTTTTTTCAGTTGAGAAATATTGATAAATAATGAAGATGTTATTATTTAAACAAAGTGCCGTCGAATAACTTATTCGTCTGATTTATACTTAAAATTCGGAGAGTTGAAAACAAAGTTTTCTTTTTGGACATTATTTAGTTTTCCTACAGCTGATCATTTTTGTAATTTTCAAAATTTTTAACAAGTTTCTTATTTATTCGATAGAAAATGTTATAAGCTCTGTCTGAATTTAAAGTAAATCGGACAGATAGATTGTTTGGCGGCACTTTATTAAAACAATAATAACTTCATTGTTTATAAATATTTTTCAATTTAAAAAAATGATGCAAAGTAGATTCTTGCACATTGTTTTCTCATTATTTTTTGTTTTTACAAAGCTTCCTCTGTAAGGAAGCCAATATTGTTTAACATACTTCCTCATAGCGGTAGCTTCGTAAAAAGCGAAAAATAGGTTCTATTTTGCATCTTTGTTTAAAAATCTTGACAAAAGATCGTGTAAACGGTATTTTCTGTGGTAGAATAATGCGACTTGAGAACGACAGTGAAGGCCAAAATTCGATATCTTAAAGAAAAAAAATGTAGGTTGGATTTTGAACAAAAGTCGGATCTGTGAATTCTGAAATCAGAAACAGAAAAGTCAATTGATGCTTCTAACTTTACATTAGTTTTGGTACATGACATTTTTATTTACGGCAACTTTACAGTTTAAATGTACTACAGGTGAAAAAACTTCACGAAAAAGTCTCGACTTTGGGAACAGCGATAAGACTGTCAAGTTTCTCTTCGGGGACTCCAGGCCCGACAGGACCACCGGGACCACCAGGACCTCCAGGCCCTCGTGGCTTTCCAGGCGATGACTTAAGCACAGCCTCTGAAGCTTATTCTGTCAATGGAGAAAAATCGAAAGATCGGACTTTTTCATTTCTTGACAGCTTTATCCAAACTGAAGCCGGATATTGTAAATGTCAACGTGGACCAATTGTAAGCGTCATTTGTTTAAGGTTGTAGTTTCACTAGGGCATGTATTAGATGAAGGACTGATTTTTTTTCCTGTCAAACTATGATGTCAGCTGTATATCAGATTTTTTATACGACTCCCTACCGCCCTAGCGGATCGCCATAATCAAATATCGACTTTGAAGTAACCGATTGTTTTTGGACAAATTCGAACTCAGAAATAACCGGAATGCAACCGCACAACTCAGTAGCAACTTCAGATCGACTGCGATTAGACCAGAGCCAGTGGTTTGTTCAACCGTTTTCGCAACCTTTTTGCGACCTCCAACAAAAGATCTCATTATGGTTAATCAATAGTTGTATTATGGTTCGATAGCTGGTTGTGCAACTTTTTTTCAACCTGCAAACAACCGTTTTGTTATGGTCGATTAGTGATTCTTTTTTGTCGTAAAGTAACGGTTGCATTTTGGTTGCAATACGGTTTTTTTGTGATTTGTCATCTTCAAATGAACCTCAACACAACCAGGAACCTGTAAGCGACCATGAAAGAACAGTTGCATCGATCCGCTAGGGGACTCTTTCTGCACGGAAAGAAATGTTTGGTTGTGGCAATTACGTTTCCGATTTGCTGTACACAATGTCTAAAAAATTAGTTGCCTCAACCATATCGAATAGTAACCTCAACTATTCACGTTAAGTTCTCGCGAGATTAGTTAGGTTAACTAATCCAATCGGTGGGACTACCACTCGAATAGTTGGGACTACCATTCGAATCGTCGGTATTATCATTCGAATCGTCGGTATTACCATTGGAATCGGTGGTATTACCATTTGAGTTGTAAGATAAATAGAATAATCGATTGGTTGTGTCAACTCATTTCTTGGTTATGGCAACTAATCTTTTTTTTCCGTGTGCTAGAAATTAAATTCCGGACATCGGCAAATTTGACACTTTATGTGGAGTTCGCGGTGAAATCACCTCAATTCCGGTTTCAATCACATAATTTTTATCATTTTCGATTAGATAACGGGAAGAAAAACATTACTGTTTCTATATTAAAGTCCGAAGAATCTAATGCAATCATAAAAAAAATACTTTACCGACGATTTCATCGTGAATTCATCGGTTTATTCGCGAGAAATTGTGGTAGCCGAGCAGACATTTTTGTTACGAAGATGGTGTTCGATAGACTTAGTAACGTCACACGCTAATGACTATATATACTCTCATGATGCTTACGCTTTTTTTGGCCGTTTAAAGATAGGAAAAAATTGACAATAAAAAAAGCGTGTATGAGTTCATATTGTTTGTCGGCCTGTATTTATTTTGGAATTCCTATTCGCACAATTAACAATGCATGAATCGTTACACGGTATCTGTCCGCAAAAATGCCGTGTTCGGCACGAATATCATGCCATTCCATGAGAAAAACTCTCAGTAATACCAAAGCAGGTTAAAAACAAAGAGGTTAGAAACGTTTTGGCGCCGGCTGGTTGGTTAAAACATGGAGATAAACTACACCTGACATAAAATGCGACGTTGCCAAGTCTTTTTCTTCTGCTTGCGATCTTAAATGGCAGCTGAACAAAACCGAGTCAAATGAAAAATATAAACGGATTAACTTTTTCCAAAACGAATGGAGATATTCTTTCTTGACGAAAACTTTACATCTAAATTAATGAAATTATTTTTCACGTAGCAAAAATTGCCTTAAACATTATTTTGTTGCTTACAATATTCAATGAATCATATGACTAACACGTACTGAAATTCCTGCCTTAATTCAATAATTCCTTTCATAATTGTACATTTTTTTAAGAATTGTGTCTTTTTTCTGTCTGTTTGTCCAAATTAGGGCCCACCAGGTCCACCGGGTGCTACTGGCCCTAAAGGGGATCCCGGAGAACAAGGATCTAGAGGTCCAAGAGGTGCAGCCGGAAGTTTTGATTTTTTACTCCTTTTATTGGCGGATCTTAGACACGACGTTGTGCATCTCCAGGAAAGAGTGTTTAAAGGCGAAACGTAAGAATTGTTCATCATACAAGGAAGTAAAACTTCCAATTGAACTAGTTCAGTGAAATTCGTTGTAAATGCTTTCGATTTTCAGGGTGCCGAGGTTTGATTTTGAAAGTGTAGTGAAAAAACAACGGCTGGGCAATGCCAATAAAGAAGATGGAGTCAACAATCCTCTACGTAATCAAAGGCAACACAACAAATACAATAAGGGTGATGGACGAATAACCGGTAGCGGAACTGCAGATGAGTTTGAGACTTCGACGGGTTTACAGTTTTCGGATTATGCAAGTGCGGGTGAAGAACTTACAATTACCGAATCGTCGGGTGAAGAATGGGAATATGAGGACTGATTTTAGTATCTATAAAAATAAGAATGCACATCAAGATCTACTCATATCCTGATTATGCTGTAATTTGTCGTAAATATCGATTCTGTTTATATTTTTCGTACTTCGAATAAAGTGTATAGTAAATATTACACCGGTATTAAACCCAGCTTTGCGGTCAGGGCCAAGTATGTCTTTATTTACTCATAATGTTCAAAACCATCATAGGGAAGGATCAGATCTAGAATATTTTGAACCAATATTAACAGTCACTCTAATAGGTGCCAAAAATGAGGACTGTTACCTTTGTACGCATGTACGTATACAATATTCTGAATGGTGAGGGGGAAAAGTAGTATCAAAATCGAACGGCTTCTTCCCCCCATTTTCCAAAACCATCCTAGGAATGGATTTGATCTACGATACTTTGAACCAATATTAATATGACTACACAGTAATGTTAAAATGTACTCTAATTTATTTGTTTCACGACTGAACATGTCACATCTTCGACAAGTCGCTGTAGTAGGTGTAGCAAATGGGGACTTTTACCTTTGTACGCATGTACACATACAATATTCTGAATGGTGAGGAGGAAAAGTAGGATGAACCTGGAGGGAAACCGAACGGCCTATCCAGCAACCCACAGCTCAATAGGGCAGAGGAGTGACGACGGCGCCTGCGTTTGCAACAGTTGCTACTTCACGAAACAGCCGGTTGCGCATTGGCGGTGTCGACTATGTCGCACCTTCCAAGCCGCCAAAGACATTCAACCTGTCGTCCCAATTACCACGCCCATAATTCTCGTTACCTTCGTCCATTCGAAAAGATGGCTTTATCATCAAATCGGATTTACGAGGGAAGCAGTTTCCCAAATCCGTTTTGACATCGATAGAAAATTTCTTCAGTCCAGTCCTTAAATCACGAGTCATGGAAAATATTTTTTTTTGGGCTAACACAGGGATCATTCGATACTCAGCGCGTCAACAGGTACTTTCAACTAAATCGCGAACCCCTGTCAAATTAATCAATGCATACTGTTAATAATCAGCTTTCGCCCAAAACTGATCAGCACAATTTCGAAATAATTGAATTAGTTTTGTTATCGACCGCCGAATGCGATGCACGCGACCTCTCACGGCCAAAAAAATTAATGCGCCCTCTGGTGGACTACTTACTAATCGAAACAAATTCGTTCCTTCCTTCTATTCTTAATTGGCGCACGTAAAAAAGCGTTTACAAAAAAACCAAACATAGCAACAAAAAGAAAAAAAAATCCACCCGCCATTTGAGCCATTTTGCGAACGCCTGAACGTTCACGTTGACCCCCCCTCCCGGTTGACTCGTCCGCCCCCTTTCGGTGAAATATATTCGTATGACTTTTTGACGTTTGCTTTTAACAGATTGAATTGAAAATGGCTGGAGGTCCGTGCAGAGCGGCGCTGCTGCTGGCTCGGACATCCGGAGCATATCTATCCTGAAACGACTGTCGGAGGGACATTGAAAAAATATATATCTATATATACACGTAGGTAGTATATCCCTACGTATACGAAATATACACATAAATCGGCATTTTCGCTTTCTGCTCCCTCTGTGTCCGGCAAAAGCTCTCTCGGCGTGTGGGTAGTAGCATAGCGCGTTTTTTTTTTTCATTTCTTTTTTTTTTATTTTCATTTGCACATTCGCTGACGCGGCAGCAGCAGCACATTGCAAGCCGAGCCGACGGCGTCGTCCACGAGGTAGATCGTGAATCCGTCGGACTGGGTGGTTGGCAGTGGGTGGGGGAAGGGCTAGAGGGAAGAGTAGTTCGCCTGCTGGGCTGGTCAGTCGAAAACGTGCCGAGTGCAACGGAGAGGGCACATCAAAAATAATGTTCGCGGTCATTTTTTTAAAAGCCGTGTCCGCACCGCAAAGCCTGGAAAGAAAATCGAGACGTGGGATGAATAAAGGTGACGAATGTATTAGATATGTATTTATGTTGACGTTATATATATGGTAAAATATACGTACCTGCATTTTTCACTTACCGTTAATTAACACAGAATGGGTCGAATGCACATTTCGGGGTCACTTGGAATAAACGCGGCTGTGATAGATTATCCAAAGTCCATAAAAATCGTAAATATTTGTTCAATAACAAAAATATTGTTTCTTCAAAATCGAATATTTACCTTCGTTTTCATTGTGTTTTCATTATAAGGGAAGAAATTACTTACCGTTTATGGTTTTTTTAAAATCAAAATGATAAAATAACGTGTTATATTATTTCGTAAGAACGAGGAAAATTAAAAGGTTAGAAAAAAAATCGTGAATGAGAAAAACACAATTTAAAATACTTCCAATTAAAAGTTGGAACCGATTAAACTTTGGGATTATTTCGAATAACAATAATTCAAAAAATTGATTTATAGAGCAGTTTTCACAAATATTTAGAAAACTTCATTATTGTTTAGTAATTTTTTCACTTTTTCTTGGAAGACCCGTTTGTTTTTAAAGTTAGAGTTTGTTTTTATGGCATTGTTTAATGTTGCTCGAATTTTGTCGTACAATCGACCTTTTTTTTAGATACATCCCAAATATAGAAAAGTTCAACTAATTCTCAAAATTAAACAAAAAAATATACAAGTCGTAAGAAAATTCTTACAACACGATCTTACATTTTGGGAAAAAGCCAGCGTATTTCATTAATTATGTAAAAAAAAAAAACAACGTCTTTAAAAAGTTCATTGAACCAAAAAAAAAGAATTTTTAATAACTTCTTGGCATTATTGTTATTCAAAATTAATATTTTCAATATTGTCAATTATTTTCTCATATTCTCCTGTCACAAACTGTCCCTAAGTTTTCTAATTCTAATCAAATCAAACGTTTGTTTATCAGTGGATGTTCGATCAATCCTTACATATAGAATTTTATTCATTGACATATCCTTCATTCGTGTAACGGAAAAAAAAAATGGCGACCAAGATAATCCGCAGATACATACTCGTCTCATGATCATAATAAAAAATATTTAAAAAAACATAAATACTCTCTTTATCTCTTCTAATTTACAGCATCAACCTTTTCCAATTCCCTTCGCAGAATTACCTAAATTCCCAAACATCATCAACAATACTACGAATTGTAATACCACAAAAAACAAAACACTTCTCATGCAAAATCATTCTTACCTTGCGTCCTCGAAATATTAGCGTCACGGTTGCGAAAATCTGTAGCAAATACACTTTAATACACTTCTTATACTTACCTATACACATATATAAATTAGCTGCTTATCAGAAGCTGCCCACTCTATATATAAAACTCTTATGCACACAAAAAACGAATAAGTTATAATATAACCGTAGCTTGAGCAACGAACCGCCTCAGAGTAAGGAAATCACCGGAAACGGGGGTAGAGGTGGGGATGAGTGGAGAATTCAAGCGCGACGATGAAACGGTCATTGCTGAAAGCTTCTCGCCCCTCTCTATAATTCTGTCTATCTCACTTTGTGCTGTCCCTGTGGATTCGAAGCGACGGCTATATATTATCTGCAACCCTTCAAACCCAGCGTCGAAGTCTATATATATGTACTAGTATAGATATATGATGTATATAGAGTTTAGTATGTCCATTCGGAAGCTGCTATTGCAGAGGAATCGTCGACTGAGCGGCGTGATCGTTCGTCCTGCGTTACTGCCTACGTCGCCACCTTCCCGTTCCCTCTTGCCTACTACTGTGCTGCTCCTCCATACGTTGCGTGCCTGCGGCTGTACTAATATTGCCTCGATAGCTACGCAGAAACGCGGAACTGTATAACCTATATGTGATATGGCGCTAACGTCAGACGGGCGTATCTCTCGTGGACAATGCGTATAAGGATAAGAGATATATGCATCCCTTTGGCTTTGTAGTTTCTCTGTCGAGGTCAGTATTACCTAAACACACCGCTTGAAATGCTTATCAAGCGCCAACAATGCCGATTAAATGCTTATCGGAATTAACGGCTGTGAGTGTATTTATGTGTTTACTATTCTATGGGATCACGTCTAAATATTTTTTACACAAATAACTACGTCAGAATAACTTGGTCAAGTGAACCTTATCATGAATAACTTGTGGCGAAAATGACTTGTGCTTAAGGGGATGCTGGAGTAGATTTTTTTACCGACTTTGGTCGGTAAAAATAGGCGATTTCGCAGTATACACTATTCATCGAAAATATGCTACAAATATACGTCAAATTTTGCAGGGATGTAATAAAAACATTCATGCTTGGGTGTCCGGTCGAATTACTGTTCAAAACATACAAGAAATGTAAAAAATTGTATATTACTGAACTTCTCAAAAACCAATATGGCCGCTCCAAATGTCAACAGGTCCTTTGAGTTAAGATATAAACATTTCTGGAACTCAGATGTGTTAAATCGGACCGGACACCCATTCTTTGATTATTCCTGACCCTTTCAAAACCATCGGAATGTCGATTACACAAACCAAATCCACGAATAGTGTTTACTACGATTGCAAAGACTGTTTGCTTTTCGCACAGGCTCAGAGCTGGTAAAGAGCATGAATATAGTTCCGTCATTAGGAAACAGGTGGCGCTGTTTACTTTTGGCAAAAGCTCCGAGCCTCTGCAATGCGACCGTAGTATACACTATATATGGATTTGGCTTGTGTAGTTAACATTCTGATGGCTTTGGAATATTTAGAAATCATCACAGAATTGACATCCGGTCTGATTTTAAATATCTAATTTCCAGAAACAATTATATCTTACAGCAAAGGTCTGTTGACATATGGTGTGCGGCCATTTTGCTTTCGGTATCTTTTGCTAAAAGTAAGCAGACTGCTCGGCGCCACCTGTGTCCTAATCGGGAAACTTACCGACCAAAGTCGGTATCAAAATCTACTTCAGCATCCCCTTAAATAACTTCGTACAGAAATAACTACTGACTAAAATAACTTGCGACAAAATAATTAGTTGTTTTGCATATTTTGGCTTTTGCTTGTTTTTCTTTTATTGTTGTGTGTATTCGTGTGCAAAAATTAACTTAATAATTAATTAACAAAAATCATTTTTATTTATCGATCTGTTATGTTGTCAAATATATTCTATTGTTAACACTTTTTCGCACAATAATCTTTATATTCGGAAATCACTATTATTTATAAATATATTATATTGTTAAGATTTTTATTCAAAATAATCTGAACGTACAAAAATCACTTTTATTTATCAATATGTCATTTTGTTAACAGATTTTTTAAAACATTCTTTCATAGTTTATTACTTCATGCTACACTTGTGGGCATTTGTTTTTCTTGAGTTTCTTGATTCGTTTATTTTTTTTTTCACAATAAGAAATAATCGCAATGACAAATTATCACGCGAATCATCCACTTATATTGACTTCTTTAGGTTCCTTAGGGCGTTAGTTAGGTTGGCGTTCGTTTCTTTAGGGAGTTAATTAGTTTGGTATTTTCCTTATATTTGTTCTTTAGGTTCGTTAGGTTAGTTGTGGTTCTTTAGGTTAGGATATTTTGTCTGTGTGATATTTTGTCATTGTGATGTTTTGTCCGTGATATTTTGTCGTGTTATATAACGTCATGGAACTATCTTTCATATGGGCTAGTGTATGGTGGGACAGTAATGGTAATTTATATTTGAAATTGTGGTTTATTTGAAGTTTTTTTGCCGGTAGTTCTTTTTGTTGTGGTGTTTTTGGTTCGAGTTATTTGCGTATGAAGTTATTCTTGTACGGAGTTTTTTTGTTCAGGTTGTTTTGACCAGGTTTTTTTGTCGAAAGTTGTTTTTTCGAAGTTATTTAGACATGGACCCCTATTCTATTTGTGGTGCATCTTATCGCTTTGTTTTTAAGATTGTGGGGCAGTGATATTTTTTAATTGAGAGGATTTTTTTGACGATAAGATTTTGCTTCCTCATAGAGAAAGCTTTGTTTTCATTAAATAATTTTTTTTTTCGAAATTTTCATGTCACAATTGAGAAAGTTTCCTCCTAATAAGCCTCTTTTCGTTTAAATTAAATTCTATATATATATTATTTTATTTTTTAAATAAAATGTTCATTAGGAGTCACCACCTGGCGCGGCCTGGGTCGAAGGCTGCCAGGGCTCTATGATTTTAATTTTATAAAAGTCTATTGTTGGGCGCCAATTCGTTTTGCGAGAACGAATAAACTCAATAGTGAAATAATAAATTAGAACTAATAAATAACAAACCAAGGCTATTCGGTAGTGAAGGGCGGATTCGATTGGCAGACCCAATATATTACAAGGACGGTAACATAATTAGGGAAGGTACCTTTGAATTCAAAAGAATTAACCACGAGTTGAGTTAAATAATCCGGGAAGAGAAATATATATATTTATTGACTCACGGGTTTATCCAATATTTCCTTTCGAATGCACACTGTATAACCAAATTTTCACCACTTCTTCATATATTTTATATTTGTAATAACAATTATCTCAATGTGATATAAAGCACGACTCCCCGACGGCAGACCCTGCCCACTGTCTTTACAATAAGAGGCTACAGCTCGAGATCCGGGGCAAGAGTGATTATAAATCGGGGGTCTCGGGGTAATCAGCTTACATGT
Organism: Ephialtes manifestator; assembly: GCA_963970395.1. Lineage (NCBI taxonomy): Eukaryota > Metazoa > Arthropoda > Insecta > Hymenoptera > Ichneumonidae > Ephialtes > Ephialtes manifestator. The sequence goes on along the minus strand of OZ019968.1, from coordinate 4,237,769 downwards.
AACGATGATACAGGTGGGAGAGTAGATGGCTAGCCGAATGTGCTCTTTCACACATGTAAACGTGCGCTCGAGGAGTCGATTCGCGTGTTGACGTCGAGGGGAATAAACAGAGATCAATTATTTTCCTGTCATACAATACTTAGAATGGTCTAAAACGTCGAGAAAAGTGGCTTACAAAAATTGTCCGGATGTATGTATGTGTGCGCGTGTGTGATGAAAGGCCAAAAATTCATATAACTGTAACTTGTAAACTATTCGACCGAATCAGCTCAAATTTGAACAACATGTACAGTACTGGCGAATCTTCAATTGGTATAAATTTTATAAAAGTCGCTCAATGCATTTCATTTTTATGAGAATTTTGAAACTGAGAAAAGTACGTAAACGCTGCAGCTCGAACGAATTTTTAGCTATCGGGCTGAAACTTTGTATTAAAATTGAACAAAGTGATGTAGTCTTTGGTATTAAATTTGGGCGAAATCGGTAGAGCGGTTCGGTTTTTATGAGATTTTGAATATTTCGAAAAATTTTCGTTTTGGTCTAATTCAGGTCAAATTTTGACAAATCGACTGAAGTTTTCTACACAGGAAAAATAACATTCAGCCCTGATACGTACCAAATTTGGTGATGATCGGTAATACGGTTCGGATTTAACGTGATTTTGAATTTTTTTCGAATTCAAGGTAATGCGTTTTTCCTATTTATAACTTTAATGTATTTTTGGCATCGTATATGGCAACAACTATGTATTGTTCTTCTTTCTCTTTCCGACAATTTGTCAGCAAATTTTATTTGTTCATGATTCAAATTTCTATAAATATGAGATTTTAAAATTTGTATTTCAATCGAACGGATAATGTATTGGAATAGTCACTACTTGAGAGAATTCTATATCCGATATAAATTCTGCCTTTTTGAAAACTATATATAACCTTTAAGCCCTGTAAATCACCGTAAAAACGTACGCATAGAATCAAATGCTACGTGCGTATACATAAAGGCCTGTGGAACCAAAGAGTTGGGGATATTTTGCGGGTAAAGGGAAACACTTGATGGGGTGAGTCGCGTGGACCTATTCAACCCGTGCAGTTTTGTGAACCCTTGCACTTTTTTTTTCGTCCCTGTTTTTTATAGCATCACGCCCCCTGCTTTCACTTATATTATCAAAGGGGCAACGGTGAACTGTAGATGATCGAATCCTTTAGTGTTTATCTTATGTTATAGTGTCACTGACGTCGCAGTTACTTGCAGATATTTATTCCAAATAAAGTTACTTATGGGGTTATATTTAGTCAGGCGCTCGAAAAAAACGTATTTTTACGATTTTTTTTTCTTTGTGGAAAATCGTAGGGGTTACGCATGTGCCTATTTTAACTCCTATTTTTTTGTGTAATAAATTATGACAAAAATAAAATTCTCCCGTAAAAGAATGTTATTTGTAGTTGCTATTCCAGACTGCCTACCATTTTCGTTCTAGTCTCAAACATTTCCTTTTGGGACACAGAATTTACTATAAAAATTTTGAAAAAAATCATCAACGTACTTTTAGAGTTTTTTTAAATTTTTTTAAATTTTTTTAAATTTCGTTTTATTTTTAGCTGCTAATTTAGGCCTCGCTCCATTCTGGGCCTAGCCTCGAAAATTTCGTTTTTGGACACAGAATTTACTGTAAAAAAAAAAAAAATCGTCGACATACTTTTTGTGAAAATCAAATTTTAAATTTTGAAAAAAATCATTTTTAGCTGCTAATCTAGGCCTCGCCCCACTCTGGGCCTAGCCTAAAAAAATTTGATTTCGACACAAAATTTACTGTAAAAAAAAAGAAAAAAAATCGTCGACATACTTTTTGAGAAAATCAAATTTTAGATAATTAAAAAACACAAATTTAAAAAAAAATCTGGAGTGTTTTTTTATATTACTCTACAACATCTCAAAAGAAAAAAAAATTAGGGTCGCGACCCTGTCGATAACCAGTGGAATGCCTCATAGATAATGCTAAAGTCGATCATTTTTGCAAATCTCAAATAACGAGTTAAATAAATATTTAAATATACTACAATATCTGCCTTGAAATCCAAACAAAGATACGACAGATAAAGTTAAGAGTTTCATGAATGGAACCTCGAGTGTCTACTATTTGCACTGCGTGAGGTCACCTGTAAGTTGCAACACCGAGATTAAAAGATTAAATTCGTCCCACAAGCCCCAATAGTAGCATCAATTCAAACTTGAAGTGGCGTCACAGTCAAAGACACGCACGTCTCCCATACAAATAGTAAAAATACTGCAGCGCCATCTATACTCCTCTTACACAACATATAATGTATCGTAAACACTATTCCGTAAACCATCAGTAAAATAGCTGTATCACATTGTCGTACTCTCGAGAAATTCTCGACCCACCAAAAATAATAACAATAATAATAATAGTAATACTACAAATCGCCATTCTAGTTTTCTTAAAGAAAAATACCGAAAAGGATAGCAGCCCAGTTTGTAGAAGCAGATCTCTTATGTAGTCTTTTGTAATCACGACGTGAATCTCGATCGAGTAGCTCAGATAGTTTCAAGTGCAGAGAGACTCTCGATCGCGTCTGCATCGATTTGTTCCCAAACTTCCCACACTTTGGTACTACGGCTCTTTTTTTTTCATATGTCTTTTCAGTTTGTATTGCGAGGGTGCGTACTTGAAAGTACAAACGTCAGTTAAAGGTTATTTCTAGTGGGTATACTGCAATACAGTAGGACTATCAACGCTGCGGGCAAAGATCTTAGATTAGCTTGGACGATTATGCTATTCGTTGTATTGTTGCCATTCGGAGCGCCCTCTTTGTTTGGTCTTTCGCGTTACGCTTTCCCCTCCGGCCGAGCGCCCCACTAACTTATCCTATACGATCTATACCTTCCCTTTTGACGCAGTTTTACTACCGCAGCGTCACGCAACGTCTACGGTGTTGGCAAACATCGTAATTCGAGATTACTTCGATTTCTATCTCGAAGCTCGGGACGACAAACAGACTCGACACCCTTGAGTTATATAGCTGTAAAATACGTGCATGTAGCGGTGCTTCTTTTCCGTTCTTGTTTATTTTGTTGCGGTATTTGGTGGAGGGCTTTCGGACTGTTGGGACTGCAGGTGGGTCGATACATTGTTACCACATCTACCTGTTTTTAAGGCTCGGTTATACTTTCGGAAGTCGCGCAGTGACGCGCAAAAGGAGCTAATAGGTGAGAGGTTATTATTAGGATTATCGAGATTGTTAACCTTTTAATGACAGCATTGTTTTGTGGATTTTATTTGGGCTAATTGATATTTAGGGATTTAGCACCTATAACGTGTGGCTACGATTGCTCTGGGGTACGATTGTTACCCGGTTTAGGGCTAACGTAGGTATTCCGTGCAGGTAAGTTTATTTTACTTTCCTTGTTAGAAATAGTGTAATTCACCTATATTTACATAAGGTAAGCTTTCGTTCATATAAATTGATTTATGCTATCATTGTCAAATGCATGGGTAATGTCAGTAGAATAAATAATGTTATCTCTATTGTAACATTTTTTCGTGCAATAATACCTGTTTTTACGGGTGAAAAATACTTGTGAAAATTGCGAAGTGACGCGCAAAAGGAGCTAATAGGTAAGAGGTTATTACCAAGATTATTGAGGTTGTTAACCTTTTGATAAAAACATTGTTTTGTTGTTTTTGTTTTGAGCTAATTGATATTTAGGGATTTAGCATCTATGACGTGTGGCTACGATTGCTGTGGGGTACGATTGTTACCCAGTTTAGGGTTAACGTCGGCATTTTGTGTAGGTAAGTGTATTTTACTTTCATTGTCAGATATAGTGTTATTCACGTATATTTACGTAATTTAAGCATTCGGTTGGATAAATTGATTTATGCTGTTATTGACAAATGCATGGTTAATGCCAGTAGAATAAATAATATTATTTCTAAAGTAAAATTTTTTTCATGCAGTAATACCTGTTTTTGCGGGAATTACGGGTAAAAAATATTTGTGAAAATTGTGAAGTGACGCGCAAAAGGAGCTAATAAGTAAGTGGTTATTATCAGAATTATCGAGAATATTAACCTTTTGATAACAACATTGCTTTGCCGATTTCTTTTAGGACTAATTGATATTTAGGGATTTATCATCTATGACGTGTGGCTACGATTGCTGTGGGGTACGATTGTTACCCGGTTTAAGGCTAACGTCGGTATTTCGTGCAGGTAAGTTTATTTTGTTTTCATTGTCAGAAATAGTGTAATTCACGTATATTTACGTAATTTAAGCGTTCAGTCGTATAAATTAATTTATGGTATCATTGTCGAATGCGTAATGTCAATAAATCAACTGGGCTAAAAGTTAGTCCACCTTTTTTTCTGTTATTTATTAATAACTTCTGAACATTATTATTATGATTAAAAATCAATATACTTGACTTAACACATTTTGCACATGGAAAGTAGATTACAACTCCACAGTAATTTTTTTGCACCATTTCTCTTGAATTTCATTTCAAACATTTATTTTTTATTGCAGCCATTCAGAAATATACTATATTTTCCATAAATACTGCAGCTTATTAATAAATAATAATTATAAAATTAATTATACCGTAGATATTAATTACATAAACTAATTAAAGCTCACAAATTTAATAACAATAGAAGGTCAAACACCTACTGCAATATTTGCCTACATGCGATATTTACAGCAAACATGTATAGTAACTTGATTGAACATCAATATCGAATTTAAATGTATTCACTGAATCATCGTTTTTTTATATTTTTCTTTGCGTTAGGCAAAAGCTAATATCAATTATACGAATAGGCCTGTGGAGTAGTACTAGGTTACTATCCGGTAGATAGATTCTGCGATTGATAGGTCTGAACATAGGTATGTATGCGCGCGCACAGACAGAGATAGAAATGAGAACGATCGAAAACGCGTGAGAGACAAAGAGATACGAGCTCGAAACCGTATAGTAGTATTATAGTACAATAATACAATACCCATGGCCTTTATCCCATTCTCATTGCGGTCGCGCGGCAGCAAATAACATCTGTACATTAGATCACTATAAAATAGCCGCTCGACAATGGGGCCCCATTGAAATCTCGTTGTGCCCGAGCTATACGATTCAAAGAAGCATCGTCATGGCGGCAATACACTATTCTACAGGGTGTACCAAAATCATCCAATAACTGGCACGAAAGATTCACTGCGTATTATTCTTATTATCCAATACATTCAACCTCAAAATTTGACTTCCTTCATAATCACATCGAGATTGGGTAATATGTACATGGATACGTTTAGAAATATCTACACACATGCGATCAAATTCCGCTTTCAATATATTTGTTAATTATCCACCACGATTGATAACTCTAAAAATATGTTAAAAAAAGTGTCTATGTGTGTCTGTTCTTAAAAAAGACTGACATAACCTCCATAACCGAAATCAGATTTAAGTTAAAATTTTTTTTTTTTTTTTTAAGATTTTTCAATCGGGAAACCCGGTTGAAGAACTTTATTTGTTTCCCCTTAAGGGTGTAAGCTTTAAATTTATAACAATTTTTGTTGTAATGCCCGTTTTGTTGAAATGCAAAGGTTTAAGTTTTTAAAAACAGTATTTTTCTTTCAAGATTTTTCAATCGGCGAACCCGGTTGAAGAACTTTATTTTTCTTCCCTTAAGAGTGTGAGCTTTAAATAATACTTCTTTAGGATCATAAAAACAATATGCAGTTGGTCCTGTAGTGAAAAGTTTTTTTTAAAAAGGTTCAATTATCGAGTATACGCTTTTTGTAACGGCCATCGCAATAAGCGATGGCCGTTGAACCGTTACGAAATGGAGAAGTCAAGCGTCGAGAAGTTTGGCACATTGGTTATTCGAAAATTATCAGCAATCGATCCTGATGACTTTGCAGTAGAATAAACTTTGGTACCGAATTTTGAACTTTTTAGCAGTGTTCTCCGCTATATCGCAAGCTGTTGTGTGCAAAAAAATGCAAACCTGATGTGAAATTCACCGAATCTGGTAAGTGCTCGTAAAACTTCAAACGCGTATTTTTCGAAACCACTTTCTTCAAACTGGGAGGACGTATTACTTGAACACCGTTGCATGGATCGATTTGAAATTTTGGTAGTCGCTTCACAATTACATTTTCTATCGAAGTACGTAGCCGTCTTTTAAATTTAATGTAAACTTTTTTTTAAATAAATAATTTATTGCTTATTTTCGGGCAAACAATCGACTCATTTTTTTAAAAACGTACCATTTCTACAAAATTTGTTTTAAAAAAACAAACCCTACGTAGTTCCATAGCCAATAGTATGTAGATTACAACATTTTTTAATTTTTTGTTGCAGGTCTTATACTTTACGAGAAAATTGCCCTTCCGTGAAAGTGTTTTAAAAAAGACGATCATAAAGACGGGCTCTGTCGCCGCCATTTTGTATCAAAATAATAATCAATTTTTTTTCCGAACTTCAATATGTGTTACATAAACCCTCTGAACAGAAATCCTATTTCTATTTTCATACTCCCAAAATAAATTGGCAAAGTTAGGCCTTTTTTTCTGCCGCTAGAGTGGTGTTATCCCTTAAGATTATTTCTTGTATTTTTCTTTCTCAGTCTTCGTTTTTGCTCAGACCCTTAGGGGATTTAATATCTCAGGATCTTTAAATTCACTTCAACTACTAAATAAATTCACTTCAACTACTACGACTAAATTTAAAAATATCATTGCGTGCTGTGTGGGTCGTTAGTAATCGATTTTGGTGGACCCTGTAACGTGCAGTTGCATAAACGTTTATGGTTAGCGGGTGGCGTTGGTGGTAGCAGTAGCGGCTAACGATGCAGTCTCTCCCCGCCTCCACGTTTCAAGTTGATGAGTCGCAGCCGTGGGATGGCGTTGTAGGTAGTTCGCAACTACCTCACCGCAGGATATCCAGTACAATAACACAAAAACGTATAAGGACGTGAAAGAAAGAAAGACTCGCGCTGTGGGGCACCATAAAAAGGACTAAAAAGTAAAAAGTATTGCTAGAGCGAGCGTGAAACAGCCAAGAGGGGAACAGAAACTCAGAGACAGAAAGAGTGAAACAAAGAGAGGAGAAAAAAAATGGAGCACGTCGAGGCCGTGCAAAGCTGTGGAAGCAAGAAAGTGGCGCGGAAAGAGTGAGGAGAGGGGAATGTGAGAGGAGCGTGCGCGCGGGGGTTAAAACAGTTGGGACGAAACAAAAGAATAGCGGAGTGGGGAGGGCACAGTGGAAGAAACGTCTGAGCATCGGGTCGGGTCGGGTCGCGACCAGGCATTGTGGACGCATTTATATTAAACGGGTTTTTTTAAAGTATAAAAGGGTAATGTGTTGGTTCTCCAGATCTCAATTTACTATGGTTTATGAATGTATACGCATACGTATAGTGTGTCCTGTGAATGCCCAAAGAGCAGATATACATACAGTGGTTTGTAGTACGGAGGTATATCTTTCTTTGTGGTCTCACACAAAACTTGAGTGTTCATCATTCTCTTTCTGTTTGCTTTTTTTCTCTCAAAAGCGGCCAAAGGCGAAGGTACAACTTGAGAGTAATTTATGAGGCTGAATGTACCATTCACGGCAGATCATGTATTCTGTAATGTTCACTTTTATGGTTCGAAATGATGTAAGAGGGCTTTTATTCTCGTAAGGTTTTGGGCAGGACATTGTTTCTACAGGATGTAATTCTATATACACCAAATTCTACATAAGTAATTCTACACAGTAAGCTTCTACACATCAAGTTTCATTAATTCTAAGCATCAACTTTAATCAACTCTAAGAATCATCTTTCCATGACAAGACTACAGCACACAAATCTCTCCACGTAACATTTCGACACGATTGAAGTTGTGCACGATCGAAGTTGTGCACAATTGAAGTTGTGCACGATTGAACTTGTGCACGATTGAAGTTGTGCACGATTGAAGTTGTGCACGATTGAAGTTGTGCACGATTGAAGTTGTTCGCTATTGAAGTTGTTCACGATTGGAGTTGTGCACGATTGAACTACACGGGATAGTTATAAACGGCCGAATTTGTACACGCCATAGTTCTACACGGTTGAAGTTGTACATAGTTTTCATATAGAAATAAAAATTCTCATTTTCTGTTTCCTCTTATAAGAATTATCGATGGCGGGCTAAAAAAAATAAGGGAGCAGTGTACAAGCTTTTACTTTGCATCCTTGTTTCGAAAAAAATATAAAAAGAAAACTGAAATTCAACGTAATTTTTCTCGTTAAGACATAAGAAACAATATTCAAATTCCTACAAAATTTGAACCGTGCTGATGATTTTGAGTAAATTAAATATCTACCATAAATGGATATTGTTTCGTTTACATAGAAAAATTGTGCTCGCCAAATCAATTACTGCGAAAAATAATAACGTACATTTTACCGGCACTGGTGGTTGTGTTAAGCAGCATTGTTTGCGGTCATAACTTGGATGGATGACCGTTTGACCAAGCACCGGCTGGCACATCAATCAGTGAGCGGGAGGTCAGTTTTTTGAGATCTCGGCGTTTATACTTATGTAAGTTACTTTCGTGAATACACCGGGAAATCAGAAGAATATACGGCCGTCTGCACCAGTACGGGTTTTCCGCAGTTTCCCCGTGCCCATGGGAAATGCGGTACAGTGTAGCTAAAGTCGGCTGCGGACACATTGGAAAGTTAGGTTAGCTTAGTGAAGTGCGGGTAGGGAGTGATAGGAGTAAGAGTGGGAAGGGCGATAAAAGGCGATTAGCCATACCATGGAAAGAATCCTCTCTTAAAAAAGACATGGCACATCGAACTCGAAAGACTGAAGCCGCTTTTCGAGTTTTCCGATTGGTCGGCGACGGCTGTTTCAGAGCCAACTTCAGTCTATCGAGGGTGCTGCTGCAAAGTCGCTGTGTATGGCGCGCATTTTGAACTGTCGCTTTCGCTGTTCTGCCATGGCCGCTGTAGAGTCACGTATCTCCAGTGACTTTAATGGCTGCCTTTTTCGTAGTGTGATATTGAATAGATTTATCTCCATACAAACAAAAAGTAATCGATGAATAGATCATTATGTTTGCATAGAAGTTTGAAAGGTTCTCTTTTTTTATTTATAAACAAAAGCGACGCTGATCTTGGTGATGAATAGAGTTGTAAATCCGTCATTCTTTTGGAAATAGAATTTATAATACAATTGACTTTGTGATTATGTTTTTGAAAATAATAAGTTGCAGCGATTATAATATCCTCCCAAGAAAACACAGCATATCGAAAGTAATTATTTAATGGGATGAAATAAGAACGCTGTCCATTAGATATATCAGTTCTGAGGAATGTCTAATAAAACTGCCTTTTTATAGCATCTGAAATTGATGATGATTGGTAGAGCGGTTTTAAAGAGGATATGTAATGATTATATCAAAAGTATGTCATGAAAGTTGCGTAATTCTGACTACCTGCTATTTTAGGTAGACATATATATTGATTCTTCAGAATCGTTTTAGCTAAAAAAAAATACGCAGTCACCAAAGCATAGGACGCGCGGAGCGCGGACGTTGTTGCTAGTGAAAAAAAAATAATAACGTACATTTTTCGAAAACGACAAAACTCCGTGAAATTCTAACAATTTTATTTATTTCCACTAAATTCAACACCAAAGATCGTATCACTTCGTCCAAGTTTCAAAATTTTTCAAACATTTTTCAAAATCTTAAAAATTATACAAATTCAAAATGCTTGAACCAATTTTTATGAAATGTGTACCAAAAAAACATTGGACAGCACTGAATGACTGTTATCGAACTTCTGGACTATTCTGTATATTCCGATATGAAAATCACGACGAAAAATTAGCATAAAAACAATGTTTCTTCTATGCAAACCAAAAAATCAAGTAAATAAAAATCAGAAAACTATTTAGAATTGTTACAACAATGCTTATCAAATAGTGTACAGCTTACATGTTCATCATTCCCACATATTCCCTTTGCCCATCCCCGTAAACATTCCCATCCATTCTGCTCATACTGTACCATACAGTTCCAAACTATGCGTCTGATCTCCCACAGAAATGTATATAATATGCAAAGTACAATAACTTCCATATATACATAGAGCTTAGTTTAACTGGGTATAGTCGCCCAGTCCAATATTCCCACCAGCTAAAATCATCGTATATAGTAGTTTCACTAGATTTGCTAGAAATTCTCCATGTGGGAGTTGCAAGGTAAAGTCTCGATTTCCGGAGAACTCATACATGAACCGTAGCTGTGTAGTTGTGTGGGAGGGGTTTCCGGGACAATAATAGAAACGGTTGTGAGGTTTATGATATTGGTACGATGATAGAAGTGCTCGGTAGGTGGTAGTAGTGGTTTGGCACAATGTATTTTCGACCTATCCGTGTTTCGAATACAGCGGATGGTTAGGTTAGGTTAGGTTACGTGAGGTCGTAGCGGAGACTCGTAGTTGGTGTGGCTGTAGCGCTTTAGTGTTGGTACAGTGTTATACGAGGTACCAATAAAGTGGATAAAGGTAGCAGTGGAAGCACAGCAGCAGCAGCAGCAGCTCGCAGTTGGCATGGCCCTTTCGCGCCACTTCCCTCTATCGCCAGATATAAACTCTTAAACATCAATTCCCTCTTGCCCCGCAGCGCCCTCTTCCACTCACTGTTGCTCAGTGGCGCGCCAGAGGATGAGACCCGCGCATCATCCAATAGGAGGCTCCGAGGAAGGCGTGGCCCGAGCTTCGAGTGGGGGGAGGGGGGAATCCCCCCACCAACCCATCGTTTTCGAGCCACGACCGCGAACACAGTGGCACTGTGTTTTATTTCATTGAAGCGTGGAGAGGGAGATGTGTTAGTTGCTGCCTTGCTCCCCCGCCTCCCCCTGACCCTCCACCCTTTCCGCTTCGCTTAATCGCATCTGCCCCCCTCGCCTCCCTCCTACTCTCTACCCCTCTTACATTCGCACCCACCCTCGCTTTCGTTTACCCTCCTGTCTTTCCTCCTGCCTCTCCACATTCACTTTATGCTATATTTCTTTTTCTCTCTATTCCATTTTATTCACTTTGGCGCAATTGTTCGGGGGTGAAGCCCTTTTTATACGGAATTGCGAGCGTAGGTGGATACAGAGGTTCTGTGTGAGGAGGTGGGATCAGTTGTTTTGTTGTTTTTTTTTTTTTTTTTGGATTTGGTGACTTGATGATTGGAAATATTGGATTGAAGCAGTATTAGCAATTTTATTTTATTTATTTTATTTATTTTATTTATTTTATTTATTTTATTTATTTTATTTATTTTATTTATTTTATTTATTTTATTTATTTTAATTATTTTATTTATTTTATTTATTTTATTTATTTTATTTATTTTTTTTATTTTATTTATTTTATTTATTTTATTTATTTTATTTGACGGTGTTTCCTTCACAGTACATTATTTTACAAGTGAGATTTTAATCAATCTATTCACTGACTTCATTTTCTTTTTTTTCTTTTATAATCACACGAGTCACTCATTCATAACTTAAGATTAATTATAATTTTTATTTCAATTTACAATATTCTTAATCTTTCTGTTTGTCTTATTTATTCATTTAATTTTTCTCCATTATTCGTATTTCAGTAAAACCTCGCTCGCTTGCATTCTGAAGACGTAAAAAAAAACTCCAGTATAATTTAACATCGAATATACATTTTCCAACATAGAGAGTCGTGAGATCGACTATCTAGGCTGGATCGATGCGTTTTTTTCCTTCCTCAGAATACTTAGAAATTAACCGTTTTCATTATTACTGCTAGAATAAAAAAGTGATTTTCGCAGTGCTCGTAGGCGTCTTTGAACATTGACAATTGTAGTTACCGCTTTTCCTTAGTAATTTCCAGGAAGTTCTAATGAAGTGAGGATTTTCCACCTCTTCCTTTCATAAAAAGAAAATGTTGCTTCGCTTTGTGAGAACGCGGCTATATTCTTAGCGATTCATTAAAAATATTTTTAAAAAATGAATTCAAGGGCTGTTTAAAACTAGAAAATGAATACCAATTTTTCATTATTTTGAGTATACTGACATTAAAATAGGCATTTTTCTCCCACGAAAATAAAATTTCCTTTATGAAGGAGCAAAATGTGAAATGATCTATAAATTCTTAAATTTAGTTTATATTTTTATTTAAAAGTATAAATTTATGCAAAAGATTCTTAGAAGGGGCGACCGAATCTGAATTGTGATTAATTTTCAAGATCCTGACATTAAAATATATTTTTCTCCAAAAAAAACAAAGTTCTCTTTATGAAAAAACAAAACGGAAAATGATCTATAAATCCCAAACATTCAATTTACATCCGAACTCAAAAAATCTAAGTTCAATAAAAAGATTCTAAGCAGTTGCGACAGAATTTCATTTCCAGATTTCCACCCGAACTCACGCCCCTCTCCAAGAATATCCAGCCCATGGCTATCCGAATCGAAACTCTCCGGGGGATGCTGCAATTGTTGACAACGCCTGAACTAGAGTGAGACAAAACGTTTAGGGGCGCGCGCCGTTTACCGCGCCCGCGCTGAGAACCTTCGCTCTTCGTTTCTTCAGCATTTCGGTCTCGACCGCCGAATGAGTATCGCGTTCCGAGCCGGAATTAAATCGTTAAAAAAAAAAAACAAAAAATTATGTCATTGCCCGACGATTTCCTGATTTAAAGAAGGTCGTTTCAAGTGGCTTAAACACTTCTGTTGATGTGTTATTAAATTTCAGTCGTGAAGAACGTGACGCATTTACGATTCTTCGTATCACCTTGAACGATATTGGGATTGGTTCAAATTCTACCTCCCCCTTTCCATCTCTTACGCACTCCACGACCTCCTCTTCCTCCCCACTCCTTTACTTCAAGTGGCAACAGTGTGACAAGCGCGCGCTGGATGCGCGCGTGTGTGTGACGAAATTCAACAGCATCACCAATCGCTGTTACTCTATCGTCCGGTTGGCTCGTAACTTCGACGAATGAGGCTATTCTAAAGACACAGTGAAACCGGTTGGTTTTGTACCATATCAGATACAGTTAGCTAGATACAGTTCAAATTTTGTACAGTTCTGCTGTCATGGATTTGAGTGTGGATTTAATGACTTGAAAAAAACCGACAGAATTTTCATTTTACTAAATGTGAGGTCAAGATTGTCTGTCAAAGTTTTCTGCTGAATAATTGAACATTCATTTTTTGACGCATGGCAAATGATCCAATTGTTTTGTCTCTTGTTTTCATGATCTGTTAGCTGACGGTAAATCATACAGATTCTTTGGCAAAGTGAAGAGCAAGGTCAAAATTAAAGCTGTTGGATTTGAAGCCTGAATGAATCAGGAGTAGAAGTTGTGTCGATTGAAATTGTGAAGTCATAGTGAAACAGACAAGAATGAAAATTGAAATCTTAGAACTTGGCTACAACTGGGACAGCAAAATTGCTAAATCAGATTCCATATTCGAACTGCAATCGAAAAACGACTGGGATTAAAAATATACAAGGATAAGAGGTCAAACAGCATTCTTAGAATTGGATGAAAATGGAGACAGTAACATTTGAAGTTCAAATGCAATATTGTAGCCGCAGAATAAAAGGCTAAATTTGAAAGAAAAAAAAACGATTGTGACTAAAGATTCCCAAGAACGAGATAAGAAGTGAAATCATAAGATTTGGAAAGAACTGGAATTCCAACATGGTTCAATCAAATCTAATTTTCTAGCTAAAAGGCAACATGAAAAAATTAAATGCGGCCAACTTTCACATATCAATTGTTAACCTTGTAGCTACTAATCAAAAGACCAATCATGTCATCACCAGCCAACTAATTTAAAAACCGAAAACGATCTAGCGTCATATGAAACAAAATCAACCAACAAATTTTTAAAATTTAACCAGGAATGAAATGTCAATCATGTAACTCTTACGGAATTTCAACATGTACCGATAATTAGAATAAAGACAATGAAGCGTCCAAAATCGTGCGACAAAAAGCATTCATAACGTGTTTTGAATTGCCCGATGACTGCAACTTTTACGCCCGTTTAACTGCCGGTGAGTTCCTCATGGCAAATCGGATTTCGGGGACAAATAGCAACAGTGGTAGCAGAAGAGGCGCTGCTGGCAACACAACCCTTCGAACGTGGCTCCTCCTACGGCATCTGCGGTTGGCTGGCAAGACCGACGAATGAGATTGGAGACATCGACCGTCGCCCCCGTGTGATTCTCCCTGCCCAACGCGCGCGCGTGTGTCTCCCTTCGGCGCTCATCTCGCCACACTGGAATAAGTATAGAAAGACCCAACGAGAAAGGAAGACAGTTGCGACAGCCAGTTGCGTCGAGAAACATATAGCGATTCAACGACTTTCATTCCAAATGCCTTTCAGCTTCCGATGGTTACAAACCTCCTCGCCCATCTTCACATGGTTACAAACAGCAAACTAAATGTAAACCCATCCTCAACATTATCGATAAACAAAAGTGCTTTTAGTGTCAAAGTGATGAAAATATATTTTTCAACATAATCTCCGTATTTGATGGATTAAAAGTGCTGTGAAACTGCTTAGGACAAGTTCGAAACGGTTCGTGGTTGTTCGGGATTCAGTGCGTCATATTTTTTTTTAGGACAGTCACGATAAAGGAAGAAGGGATGGAAGCAGATAAATGAAAGAGTGATTGTATTTCATTTTTGTTCTTGATTGGAAAATCGCGAAACAGGTTCGGATCGATTGAAACTTGTACGAATCATTGTCCGAACTTGTTAGTGAAGTGCGGACGCTCAACGGCTTTGGATTTTTTGTCGATTTTGCTGCGAAAAGTTTTGTTTTATATTTTTTAATGGATTATAATAAGTTTTAAACATGTTTGGATATATTTTGAGAAGCCCGAGGACTAGAAGACACTGCAACTTGAAATTAAGTGATTGAGATGTACTTTTTGCAATACTTATGATTCGATTGGTGAAGAATTATTTTTGAAAAATTGTGATAAGCCAGGGCAATAAAATATGTCGTTGCCACGAGGTGTAGGCCTCGGTGTTGATGTTGGACAATTGATGCAACAGCATCAGCAACAACAGCAACAACATCACGTGCTACCGGCGGCGTTTTTTCTTCGCGCGAGTGCCGAACGTTATCAGAGGACACCGAAGTGCGCGAGATGTCGTAATCATGGTGTTGTTTCGGCGCTTAAGGGACACAAACGTTACTGTCGGTGGCGCGACTGCGTTTGCGCCAAGTGCACTTTGATTGCCGAAAGACAACGAGTAATGGCTGCTCAGGTTAGATTTATATTACGATTATTATTATTTTTTCTACGTGGAGAATAATTATCATAAAAAATATACTGCGTGCTGAAAAAAAAACCATTTATATACACTATAAAAAAAATTGTACATCCTCATAAATATGTAAATAGTACATAAATATGAATATATCTAAATATTTATATATCTCCAATATATAAATATTTGAAGCTGTATAACAAGTATATATTAGTTGTATTTTGCGACAAACAGTTCTGAATACGCATATATATTTTTCGTATACTTTTCTCTAATGTGGAATATATATAGATATATAAATGAAAAAATATGTACGATATATAATAGA
Source organism: Ephialtes manifestator (assembly GCA_963970395.1). Taxonomy (NCBI): domain Eukaryota; kingdom Metazoa; phylum Arthropoda; class Insecta; order Hymenoptera; family Ichneumonidae; genus Ephialtes; species Ephialtes manifestator. The sequence continues at coordinate 4,222,118 of OZ019968.1, read as the reverse complement.
TATATGATGAATATTTTGCGACACAAAAATTTTTTATTTCAGCGTTTAGACATTTTCTCAATTTGTTTGTATCACTGGCAACAATATTTCAAAGATCCAATGTCATTTCATGAAGATTTAGAATGCTTTCGCCTTTTTCATTATTTTTTAAATCGCTGACACAAATTCAAAAGTTTCATTGTAAAGATCCAATGAAGTAAAAAATGTTTCGGCAGAATTCGGTAATAAATGTAAATATTTTAAAAGTTTTGGATTTTTTTCTAATTTTTCTTTTCATCACTGGCAAAAATATAAAAGTGTCTTTTCAATAATGTGCACAAATTGTTGTGTCCGATTTCAGTAAAAAATGTAACCATCTAAATTTTTTTAAATTTTAAGTCGCTGGAAAATATATAAAAATTTTTATAAAAAATAATATAAAAAATAAAAAATCGTTACGTCTGAATTTAGTCGAAAATATGACACAAATGTAAAATATTCATTTCAAAAATCCAATTTGCTGCATCAGCATTTAGTCGAAAATATGAAGACACAAAAAGTTTTGGCGTTTCGCTTAATTTTTTAAGATCAATGGCACAAATATAAAAAATTAATTCCAATGATTGGATCATTTGAAATTAAATTTCCGATGGAGTAAAAAATGTTTCGTCAGAATTTAGTAAAAAATATAAATATTTAAAAGGTTCGGTTTTTTTCCTAACTTGCTTTTTCCTCACTGGCAAAAATATAAAAGTGTCTTTTCAATAATGTGCACAAATTTTTACGTCTGAATTGAAAATAAAAAGATCAACATTTATAATATATATATTTTTTTTCGTTTTGTTTTAAGTCACTAGAAACAATACAAAACTTTCATTACAACGATCCAATACGGTACAAATTGTTGCGTCTAAATTTAGTCAAAAATATAGACATACATTACAAAAAAAAAAAAAAAAATTATATTAAGTTACTGTGAAAAATATAGAAGTTTCATTTCAACGATCCAATGCAGTACAAATTGTTGCCTCTAAATTTAGTCAAAAATATAGACATACATTAAAAAAAAAAAAAAAAAAAATATTTTAAGTCACTTCGAAAAATATAAAAGTTTCATTTCAACGATCCAATGGAGTACAAATTGTTGCCTCTAAATTTAGTCAAAAATATAGACATACATTTAAAAAAAAAAAAAAAAAATTATTTTAAGTCACTGTGAAAAATATAAAAGTTTCATTTCAACGAATGCAGTACAAATTGTTGCGTCTGGTTTTAGTCGAATCACGTTCTTCAGTTACTTTTGAGTCTCGGATTATTCGCCCATCCCCAATGGATAGAATTTCAAGCAGAACGAAAAAGACTGGTTTGAAGAGCCAAAAAAAAAAAAAAATGTAGTCGCTTGAAATACATAGTATATAAATGAGCCTATCGTGTCACATTTCTATAATATACCCTTGTTATAATATACCTAATGTCTACCTACTGAGTCCTCGAAGCATCAAGGGGATCACATACAATGTAGTACATTGTAGTTGGGACGATTTTTCGGCACGAATCCCTCAGCTCCTCCTTCTCCTCGCTTACTTAAAACCCAAACCCCCTTTAACCCCTCTCTTCGCCATTTTCAAACGGTGTAATGTATCTAAGTAATGTATTTAAAGTTTATATTATATGATACCTACACCTTGTTATTAGACACACAATGTGCAATACAATGTATGGTATATTTTTTCTTTACTGTTACGCAGTGAAATGAAATTAGACCGTAGGTGTCGAATATTAAGCTCCAAACTGTATTTAGATATTTTTGCTGCTTCAAAGATGAAATACATACATTTATTTTCGAGATTTTTTTTATGTCAGGATTACAGATGTAAGAAGAAAATATGACCGGTAATTCTTCCTCAATTATTATTTTTTTGTGAAAATAATTTTTTTAAATTAACATTTCATTTTAGCTTTTATCTAGACAATTTGGCAAATTGAGAAATTTGAAAAATAAAAGAAAGTGTGAAGAATTTTTAAAAAACCCATAAATTGCCTATAGCTTATTTGCTATAGTTAGATACTTGAGATATAGATTTAAAAAAATTAATAATTAAAAAAATAAATAGGGGCTAAATAAATAATCGTTTATATCTTGGGAACGAATCGAGTAATGGAATGCAAGTGAAACTGAGTAGCTCTTGTTTGTTTTTTTTTTTTTTCGATTTTCGTCAAAATTATTGCAACCATTCAGATCTTATGATATTTTGCAATTTGTGAAAGGATATGAAGTTAGTCCAAATTTCGAAAAAATATGTTTTTTGAAGCAAATAATTCGTTAGAATTTAAGGATAAAATAATTCTTTAGAATTTACAACAATATTTGTAAAAGGCTTTAATTGTATGGAATTTTTTATGTTCGGAAAAATAACTGAATTTTCCGAAACTCATTTTTTAGATGAAGGCTACAAAATCGGACTCTGCAAATTATTTTTTTATTCTCTCATTTTGCATACAGCTTTTTTCATGAGTGGGCAGAATATCAATGTACTCAAATAAATGGAAAAGTAGTTAGAAAACAAAGTGCAAGGTTTCCATGTTGTTTTTTTACTATAAAAATCGCAAACAGATATTTTTCAGCTGTGATTTAGAAAAGATTTTGTAATTCAGATTTTAAGATGTTCCTAACAGAAATACATTTTTTAGTATATAAGAAATCCAATTGCGACTTACTATCAAATTTACTCTGCAAAATGTAGATATTTTTTTTTTTTCTAAAATTAATTATTGGACGTGGAACAGAATATTTTTCTTGTGAGAGATCATCAAAATCAAGAATCATGAGAAATCATATTTATCCTTTTTATTTTTCGTCTGAAATCTTCAATCGTATTTTCAAAAATTGTATTGAAACACCGCATCTGTTAAATATGATCAAATGTACACTGAGAAAAAAATCGTTAGAACCAACAAAACGTGTACTTGCGGGACGCCAAAAGAATATTTTGTCGATTGGACAAAATATTTGGCAATGGTAATCGAATAATGTTTGGATTGATCTAATTTCTAATTTCATCTAATTTAATTCGTAACGGTGTAGCCATTTTTTTCTTGTGAGAAATCATCAAGATCAAAAATCATGAGAAATTACATTTATCATTTTTTTTTGCGTCCAAAATCTTTAGTCGTATTTTCAAAAACTGCATTGAAATACCGCATCTATTAAATACGATCAAATATACTAAAAAATAATTTACCGCCGCATCTAATTTAATTCGTAACGCCGTAATCATTTTTTTCTTGTCAAGAATCATCAAGATCAAGAATCATGAGAAATTACATTGATCATTTTCTTTTATTTGCGTCCAAAATCTTTAATCATATTTTCAAAAATTGTATTGAAACACCTCATCTATTAAATACGATCAAATATACTAAAATAATTTACAGCCGCATCTAATTTAATTCGTAACGCCGTAGCCATTTTTTTCTTATGAAAAATCATCAAGATCAAGAATCATGAGAAATTGCATTTGTCCTTTTTATTTTTCGCCCGAAATCTTCAATCGTATTTTCAAAAATTGTATTGAAACACCGCATCTGTTAAATATGATCAAATATACTAAAAAATAATTTACCGCCGCATCTAATTTAATTCGTAACGCCGTAATCATTTTTGTCTTGTCAAAAATCATCAAGATCAAGAATCATGAGAAATTACATTGATCATTTTTATTTTTCGTCCGAAATCCTCAATCGTATTTTCAGAAATTGTATTGAAACACCGCATCTATTAAGTACGATCAAATATACTAAAAAATAATTTACCGTCGCATTTAATTTAATTCGTAACGCCGTAGCCATTTTTTTTCTTGTGAGAAATCATCAAGATCAAGAATCATGAGAAATTACATTGATCATTTTTATTTTTCGTCCGAAATCTTCAATCGTATTTTCAAAAATTGTATTGAAACACCGCATCTGTTAAATATGATCAAATATACTAAAAAATAATTTACCGCCGCATCTAATTTAATTCGTAACGCCGTAATCATTTTTTTCTTGTCAAAAATCATCAAGATCAAGAATCATGAGAAATTACATTGATCATTTTCTTTTTTTGCGTTCAAAATCTTTAATCGTATTTTCAAAAACTGCATTGAAATACCGCATCTATTAAATACGATTAAATATACTAAAAAATAATTTACCGTCGCATTTAATTTAATTCGCAACGCTGTAGCCATTTATTTTCTTGTGAGAAATCATCAAGATCAAGAATCATGAGAAATTGCATTTATCCTGTTTATTTTTCGTCCGAAATCTTCAATCGTATTTTCAAAAATTGTATTGAAACACCGCATCTATTAATTGCGATCACATATACTAAAAATAAGTTACCGCCGCATCTAATTTAATTCGTAACGCCGTAATCATTTTCTTGTTGTGAAAAATCATCAAGATCAAGAATCATGAGAAATGACATTTATGCTTTTTATTTTTCGTCTGAAATTGTGAAACATATTTTTTAAAATTGTACCGTAATAGTGCATCTGTTAAATATAATTATTATTGCAATTTCAGGTTGCCTTGAGAAGACAGCAAGCGCAAGAGGAAAGCGAAGCCCGAGAATTGGGCCTGCAATTGCAATACAACAACGGAAGTTGTGCAAGCGGGCCCGTTATGCCACCAAGTTCTTCCTCCTCTTCAGGGGTAACTGCAACGGCCTCGACGGGAAGTTCGCCACCTCCACATCCGGGCCATGGTGTTTCGAGTCCATCAGGTCTTGGTGGTATTCCAGCGGCGGCTGCAGTCGCTGCAGCCGCTGCCGCAGCGCAGATTCAAACCCAACTCCAACAACATCAACAACCAGATTGCGGGGGTTTACTTCAACGAATGCAAAGAGGAGTTCCTCAGGACGATTACAGACAAGCCAAGATCGAAAAGAGCGACAACGGAAGTGGAGTACCAGGTAAGGTCATCTAATACGTGTTACGTCCGGGCATATTTTTGATTATTAAAAAAATTAACTAACCAATAAATAATTTGGAGAAATTATTATTATTATTATTATTTTTGTAATTGATATGTTCTTCCGTACGCCTTATTCAGGCTTTTACGTTACCCATCTCCCCTTTCCCCGTTGCTTCATAGAGACCCCTCTAGAGTCTTGTACGCAGCCACTCAACCTAATGCACTACTATATCGCATTTGCACGAGGGCAAAGGGAAACTGCGGAAAACCTGACCGATATACCCATGAAGGGTGGTCGGACTTGGCCGATACTCGGCCCAAGTTCGATTCCGAGATTGCCAACATTGGCATATACAACTGGCCGATCGTCGGGCCGAGTCTTGGATGATAAGTGTGGCTCGATATTGGCAGCCGATAGTTGTCCTATATTGAAGTACGAGCAACGGCCGAGTATCGCGTACGAAAAAGGGCCGAGCCTCGCGTACGAGAAAATGCCGAGCATCACATACGACAATCTAATAATAAAAAAAAAATTATAAATATATATTTTTAAATTTGTACGTAAGCCTAATTCATACTTGTATGTTTCTGCTGTATGAGAATACATCAGAAACTCAGAAATACTGCCTCCCGCTCAACAGTTGAGCGGTCACCCATCCAAGTACTGACCGCGGATCGGGTTGCTTAACATCAGAGATTACCGGAGCCACTCTGCGACCGCGCGCCCAATTGCTGTCGATGATAATAAATAATTTATATCTCTTAGGCGTCGCAGATTATATCGATTTACATGTGAAGTTGATAAATAAGAACCCTTAACGCATTGTGCGCTACTTCTGTGGCAAAATAAATGAATATATAATAAATAAAATCCGGGTACCTGATCCTTTGCTTGTCATTGGGGCATTGCCCCCTAAACGGCTAACCAACGATTGGCGAGTCAATACTTAGCCGAGCGTTCGTCTCATATCGACAAACCAACAATCAGCAAGTCGATTCTAGGCCGATCATTGGTCTCATATTGATAAATCAACAATTGGCGATTCAAAACACGGAGAGAAATTTGGCGATGTTACTGGCCCGCGGGCCCCCGCTGTGGCACGAATAAGAACGAAGTATCCCGACTTCGAAACCGAGCCGTTACTGTCGTACTTTCGGAGCGATTCGTTCCTGAAACGGGACGGCAGCGTCCCCGTTTGGCCCGTGCCCGTCAGATAGGGAAGGCTGCTCGACGTAAGTCAATCGCGTTGTGACGCGTTTTCGCACGGGTGCGGTGCGATTTCGGTAGGCAACTATCATTACTACACAGAGGCCGGTGAGTCAATAATCGGCCGAGCATTGGCCTCATATCGGAAAATTAACAAAATGTGCGTCAATAATCCGCCGTGCATTGGTCTCATATCGGCAAATCAACAATTAGCGAGTCAATAATCGGCCGAGCATTGGCCTCATATCGGCAAATTAACAAAATGTGAGTCAATAATCGGCCGAGCATTGGTCTCATATCGGCGAATCAAAAATTTGCGAGTCAACAATCGGCCGAGCATTGGTTTTATACCGACAAACCAACAATCGGCGAATCGATTCTCGGCCGAGCATTGGTCTTATACCGACAAACCAACAATCGGCGAGTCGATTCTCGGCCGAGCATTGGTCTTATACCGACAAACCAACAATCGGCGAGTCGATTCTCGGCCGAGCATTGGTCTTATACCGACAAACCAACAATCGGCGAGTCGATTCTCGGCCGAGCATTGGCCTTAAATCCGCAAATCATCGATTGGCATGTTGATATTCGGCCGAGCATTGGCCTAAGATTGGAAGTCAATAATCGTCACGCCAACATTGACCCGAGTATTGGCCGTTTCCGTTTTATCGGCAAAACCTACATGGGTATACGCAGTTTTTTTTACTGAGTTTCTACTGCATGAGAATACATTAGAAACTCAGAAAAACTGCCTCCCGCTCAGAAGTTGGCACGCAAACCAGTGCGCGGTTAAGCGGTCACCGATCCAAGTTATGGCCGCAAACAATGCTACATAACTCTGGGGACCGCCGAAGCCACAGACCGATCGCGCGTGCACTGCTGTCGGTAGAAATTATTATTATTTTATTTAATAAAAATAAATAATAATGAGATTAAATAAATAGTTTCCTTTTCTTGAATCACCCAGTAGCGCTTCTCGCTACTGAAAATGAACGCCCTCGAAATTAACCGCCGCAAAATCTTTTATTGTAAAAAAATAAGTTGTGTTTAAACAGTTAATAAAATTATCTCGTTATTGTATTTTAAATTGCAGTGTTGAGAAATTATTTATATGGATAAATTAGATATACAATCACCAGGCGCTTCCTCCAAATCCTAAGGCGGCACAATCCGTTCAAAAATTAAGGGACGAATAACAATAAATTCTCTTTTGTTGCGCCAAAAATAAAATAAAATAAATTAAAGTCATGACGTAACAAATGCCAATGGTATTATTTGTTATGCTTCCTCATTGTGATTTTTTTTTTCGGATTTCGGATACTAAATGGTGGCAGTATTCGTACAAATTAATAAAATCGGTAGTGTTCCGACTCCAAGTATTCACACATATTATCGGCCGCTTTCAAATTGTAACTCGAATTATCTTTAAACACGTCGCGAACAAAAAATGTTCCAGGACCATTTTTTTCTTTTTTTTTTCAACTATATTTATAATATTGTCCTTTCAAACTTGGTGGTCAAAATTGGACCAAAGGTATCCAAACACGGTGCAATCTACCCTATAGATATTTTAAAAATTCACACCAATTTTAGTGTTATAAAATTGACACCCATATGGTGTTGATAGTAGTGATAGTCATTGTCATCATCCTATTAACACTATTTGTTTTACACCGATTGTTATTAATACAATTAATTTGGATTTATATAAACACAAATTTTTTATGTGGAGAGAAAAAAAATTATAATGATTTATTAATTAACGAGAAAAAATATTGAGATTAGAATCAGAAATCAAATATGGAGTTAAAATGAAATTTGATATCGGGCCTTGGTTAATCTTAAAATTAATCTCAATTTATTCTACTTACAAAATAGCGCTAACTCTGAACTCTTTCCCACACACTCACAACCACGCAACTTAAAACTACGGCAAACGTTCGTGACCAAAAAAAACTTGTTTACTATAAACTAACGCTTAAAACACTCGAGAACTTGATCGATTTGCAATTCGATTAAGATATATTTTAATCCCGTTATGCGAGTGGTTAAAAACAGAGTCTTTATCTTCATTATTTAGAAAAATAAGTAACGCTGACAAAGAAAATAATTTTAGAATACCATGATTTAAAATTTTTAAATGATATAAATTATAGAATAATTTAAGGCGCGGAACTTGGGACGTGACACAATATTCTACTTTTGAAATTTCATTCCGTGTTAATTGTGCAGTCGATGCTGATATTCTGCAGTAGAGTTTTGAATAACACATAAAATAATACCTACTTCTTAGTAGTATTACGTGTGCTGATAAGTGCTCACTTGGCTGCAGCACGCGTCTGCACCCTATTATTGTACACCCGGTCCTTATTGCATACCTATATACTTCTCATACTTCCATCTTCAGTTAAACCATGCCGAGCAACCGACTATTATAACATCACTATGGGAAGTGCCCAATAATATTATATCTTGAGGATATTAGACTCTAGTGTACTACCGATGGTATATAATAGCGAAATTTTGAGAAAAGGGGCTAGCGGCTGTTGAGAGTTGGGCTGAGAAAGCTGGCGAAGAACAGGGATTCGTGTGCGCCCCCAAAGTGCTTTTATACTATACATACTACACATGATTTACGCGCTTTAGTCTACGCACTAGAGAGTGAAGTACAAATGGAGCGAGCCGCTTCATAGTTGTACGTGTGTAGCCCGTTTTTTTTCTGTATTATTATACTGTAAATCCTAACAGCCTCGTACGTGAAGCTGTATAGTCTACAATTGCATCATACAACGTATTTAAACGAGTTTTGATTTTTTTTTAATTCACGTATCGATTGCAACGCACGAAATATTAGATAAATTAAATCTACATAAATATCATATGTAGAATATAGAAGATTTAATCAAAAATATATTTTATAAAGTTGTCTATTTGTCCGTCCAACCTTTGGAGGTATCCCTGATAGGAGAGTCCTACGAAATATGAGATTCCGGCGAGATACGCGACTCCGGCGGGATAGGAGATTCTGGTAAGATAGGCAATTCCGGCGGGATGGGAGAGTTCTACGAAATAGGAGATTCCGGCGGGCTAGGCGATTCCGGTGAGATAGGCGATTCCGGCGGGATAGACGATTCCGGCGGGATAGAAGATTCCGACTGATAGGCGATTCCGGCGGATAGGAGATTCCGGCGTGATAGGCGATTCCGGCGGGATAGGAGATTCTGGCGGATAGGAGATTCCGGCGGGATAGGAGATTCCGGCGCGATAGGAGATTCCGGCGGGATAGGAGATTCCGGCGCAACAGGATATTCCGGCGCGATAGAAGGTTCCGGCGGATAGGATATTCCGGCGGATAGGCTATGCTGGCGTGATAGGAGATACTGGTGAAATAAGCGATTCCGGCGGGATAGGATATTCCGGCGGATCGGTGATTCCGGCGCGATAGGAGATTCCGGCGGGATAGGAGATTCCGACGGGATAGGAGATTCCGACGGGATAGGAGATTCCGGCGCGATAGGAGATTCCGGCGGGATAGGAGATTCCGGGGCGACAGGATATTCCGGCGCGATAGAAGGTTCCGGCGGATAGGATATTCCGGCGGATAGACAATGCCGGCGCGATAGGAGATACCGGTGAAATAAGCGATTCCGGCGGATAGGTGATTCCGGGGCGATAGGAGATTCCGGCGGAATAGGTGATTCCAGCGAGATAGGAGAGTTCCGCGGGATAAGCAATTCTGGTAAGATTGGCGATTCCGGCGGATAGGCGATTTCAGCGGGATAGGCGATTTCGGCGGGATAGGCGATTCCGGCCGATAGAAGAGTCCTGCGGGATAGATTAAAATGAATTTTTTTTTTCAAAACTGCGCCTTGATTTCACACACAATGCAATAATTGTTACTCGGACATTTTGCAAGCGCGGGGGCCACTATACTTTGCTAATATTAAGATAATGTCTCTGGAATTAAGTACAATAAAGATGACCTTGAAGACATCTTGCAACAGACTTTCCAGGTTTGACACGGTGTAACTTCCGTTTTTGTGATTCGATCAACTTCACTCAGGGTTCATTTGATCCCGTAGGCTCGTTAATCGAAAAATCCTAATTATAGTTAATTAAAGCTATCAAAGTCTACCGGCCAAAAGCACACACGAATGAAACAAATTCAAGGTGTGAAACACCTAATGTATAGCTTCATTCTCCGAGTATTGAGCCAGCTTCGTATACGGAAGTCCGCAACACCGTTCCTTTATTACTTTTGCTCTGGCTCTTAGTCGCGTGCGTCGCCATCCTTTCTTACTTAAGCTCATTCATTTTTGCGTGTATACTACTTAACGCGTAACGTACTTAGCGACCCTTGTGCAATGCAGTTTTGTAATAGTGTACGTCAAATATAAATGGACACGTTCCCAATGACCCTTTGGTTTCTCACCCTTCAAACAAATTACGTCGCTGTAAGGACCTTGTAAATATAAATGTGCGTACTACAGTAGAAGGGCTACAGACGTAAAGCACCGGGTTCCGCACGTAAAGACCCTTAGCATACATATCTACATGTCGAGATGCAGAGTTATTATTATTCTTGTTATAAGGGTATTATTACTTACATTATTACTGTAGGGCCTTGTTATGGCATTTTTTTAAAGATCTTTTTGTAATGGTCACGTGCCAACACCTTGTTCTTTTTGCCAAATGGGCTAACTTTAACTTTTCTTTCTCATAGAGGAAGCATTGTCTTCGCGAAAGAAAAAAAATATACGGATTTTCATGAGAGATTATTCAAGATGGTCTGAAACATCAGAAAAAAAATGTCCGAATGTGCAAATCGCTGTACCTCAGGAACGGCTTTAACAATCAAGCTGAAATTTGGTACACGGATAGAGCAACAACGCATCTTCCGTTGTAAAAATTTGCGAAAAAATTGAAACCGTCTTGTCAAATTTTATAAGATTTTTAATTTTTCCAAAAAATTCGGTATTTTCTCCAGTTACTGCAATTTTTTAGCTAATGAGCTAAAACATTCTTAACAAATAAAGTAATGTAAAATGACGGTCGGTATTGAATTTCAGCTGAATCTATGGAGCAGTTCGGATTTGATAAAATATTGAATTTTCGAAAAAATTTATGCTGCCGTTCTAATCCAAGTCAACTTCGACAAACTCAGATCAAATTTTCTATAAATACGAACTAAGACCCCCCTGTAGTAGATATTAAATTGGGCAAAGATCGGTAAAGAGGTTCAAATTTTATAGAATTACGAATTTTTGAGAAATGTACGTTCTTCTAATTCAAGTCAACTTCGACTAATTCAGTTCAAGTTTTCCACGAGTATGAACTAATATCCAGCTATAGTGGATATTAAATTATTTATTAATTTGAAAAATCGTCGAGATTAATTTTCGAAAAGTCTAATTATTTATCAATTTAAAAAATCGTCGAGATTAATTTTCGAAAAGTCTAATTATTTATCAATTTAAAAAATCGTCGAGATTAATTTTCGAAAAGTATAATTATTAATTAATTTTGAAAAGTCGTCGAGATTAATTTTCGAAAAGTGTAATTATTTATTAATTTTGAACTTCTGTATCTTGAAAGCAACAATAGTAGATATGCGGTATACGTTATAAGGTAGAGAGATAGAACGATACAGATAGACTGCCGGTGAAACTTAACTCAAGAAGTTTAGCAGTAATTGAATTTCTCGGGCCAGTGGCTCAACGCGGCAGAACCGACCCCGGGGGAGAGTGGGATGCCAGAGAGAGAGAGTTCTCTTTCACCCTCGCTGCTTCTGGTTATACTATGTATAGTGGTTGGCTTATGTACCCGCTTCGGCGACTTGGCTTGTGCCGTCGGCAGTCGGTCCTTCGTTCGTTCAACGGGTATTGTAGTTATTCGGTATGTGCACTGATGGAAAATGTAGGTGAATATCGGTGAATGCACTTTCAACATTTTACGCTAGTTCGCGTTTCAAGAAGTCTCAAATAAACTAATATTTCATAAAAACATTAAAAAACCTATTGGAGTAAAAAAATCTATATCATTAATACGTAATACTTGTACATTTTTATATAACGAACAAATAGTTTTGTAATTTAACAAAGTTCTGAGACGTGCAAATTCTTTCTTTACTACTTGAAATTTTTATTTTAATTTTATTATAACGAAATCAATGTTTTTGCGGATTTTTTATTTTGCGCTATTTCTGATTATTGGAATAGAAAAATATTATGCCATCACTTTTCTTGTATAACGATTTTTTATATTTTTTATATTTCATTTGTTGTGTTGATTAAAAATCTTGTATGCTTTATCTTCTTATGGGTTGTGTTGCAAATTACCACAGATCTTTAAAAACATATTGATTAATATTAAAATATCGAAATATATCGAATTATCGAAATACCTCGAATTATCGATATATTTCGAATTATCGAAATACCTCGAATTATCGATATATTTCGAATTATCGAAATATCTCGAATTATCAAAATATCTCGAATTATCGAAATATCTCGAATTATCGAAATATCTCGAATTATCGAAATATCTCGATTTATCAAAACATCTCGAATTATACAAATTTCGTCCATTATTAGAATACTTTGAAATTTCGAATTATTGGAAAATCATAAATTTCGACATAATGCAAGTGGAAATCGTTTTTTTTGCAAATAATGGAATTATTCAGCGTTTTTGATATAAGATTCGACAGAATTATCGGAAACAAAGAATTTCGGTGAAAAATATGTCCCGTCAGTAAGTAAAGGGTGAGCTCATGTATAGTCCGCCCTTAAAAGTTCTGCTCGTTCGGACGTATCTCGTTATAGAAAACGTTTATACATATCTACCTGCGTCTTCTCTCCTCCGCTTCGCACAAACGACAACCTAACCCCCACCGTATGTACTTTCCTACTTTAAAGTTTTGCTCACGTGGCAGAGAGACGAGGGGTTTGGTTCAACACTTGAATCTTGCTCTGCATACACATGAAGATCTTATCTTTTCATCCTTGCGAAGGATCTCTTTGGCTGTCCCCTACGCCCTCGTCTCTTTGCAACTGCAACGAAGGCTGAGACGACGTAGACCATTATCTCCGCCATATCCGTCATATCACGCTCGAGCTCTTTCTTTCCTTTCCATGACAATTTCTTCTCAATCTCGCCTTGCGCTATTCCGTTAATTTTTTTTCGGAAACCATATTTTATGTTCTATGTAACTCTAACCTATAAATTGAGTCATGATGAAGTATATCTCTGAATTTATACAAAGAGGTTTTTAGGCTTAATGTAATTAATTCTGTCCTATTGTAATTTGCGATTACCAATTCGACTTCAATGTTTGCTACATTTGCCACATAGGAAAACTCACAAAATATTCTATGGAAAAACTGATTGTATCCTGAAAGTTAATTTAGGGATTGAAAGTTACATTTCGTAATATTTAGAATCAATCATGGCAGTATTATTAGGATTCTTTCGAATAATAATACTATCCCATGAAATCCGACTATCCTATAAAATTCTATTATCCCATAAGAACATACTATCCCATAAAATCCTACTATTCCATAAAATCCTACTATCCCATAAATTCCTACTATTCCATAAAATCCTACTATCCCATAAAATTCTATTATCCCATAAAATCGTTTTACTATCCCATAGAATCCTACTACCATCCCATAGAATCCTACCAGCATCCCATTGAATCCTACCAGCATCCCATAGAATCCCAGAATCATTCCATTGGAATCCCAGAACCACCCCATAGAATCCCATAATTACCCCATAAAATCCAAGAATTATCCCATAAAATCTTGAAATTATTCCGTAGAATCCCAGAAGTATCCCATAGAATCCCATAATTATCCCATAAAATCCAAGAATTATCCCATAAAATCTTGAAATTATTCCGTAGAATCCCAGCACTAAGCCACAGAACGTCAGCATTATCCCGTAGAATTCTACCATCATCTTATAGAATCTTACGACTATTCCATAGAATCCTACCTAAATGGTTGCTTCCTCCTAGTGGAATCATTGTTTTAATAAACACAACATTTTGTCATATGTTTAAGTCAGTTTACTCAGGAAACGGACCGCATGGGTTTTTCTTTGTTGGTCCTTGGCTATCGTAAATACTTTTGCTTTTAATCCCATAAAATACTGTGATCAAACGACTCAATACTATGGAATAGTAATAAATCTAAACAATCTTATAAATATCCTATGAAAATCGATCCCGCTTTATCTTCGCTAGATCCTAGCCAATCCCATATAATTTTGTCTGGTGTATTCACTTTCCTTCAATACCTAAAATCGTAAGTTTTATTTGAATCTCCATACATCGTCACATTATCAAGAAAAACTTATCTCAGGCGACGAGAAACTAGCGAACTTTTTGTCTCTCTGTTTCTTCACGGACCGAATCTTTTATTTTTTTTATCTGCTTCGTTTTCTCGTATTCTACCTACAAAGAAGCCAGTGAGCGTGCAGAACTGAACAGTCGAGTTCCAAGACACACAGCGTCAAGTGCTTCTTCTTCGTCTTCGTCTTCGTCTTCTTGGCAAGAGACCCTCGCCCAAGAAACTTTGTTCCAGCAGCCTATTCGCTTCCGTCTCTGTCCGGGACACCACAGGAAATTATTTTACTCTCAGATGTAATGTATAGTATATTGTCTGTGCTATATTGTACGTACTGTACTGTACGTGCATTGCAGGGTACAGTATATATATTATATACAGTACACTGGTTCCTATACACGGAATTGCAATGAGTGAAAGAGCCTGGGGTGAGAGACGAAGCTGGAATATTCGACTTTCAAAGGGACTATTCAATTCAGTCTCTCGATACGCTTCACCGGTTATAATTTAAAGGGAGTACGCGAATTCCATTGCTTCCCGTATTATATACTATAATTTGTCGCGATCCAAGCATTGATCCTCGTTACAAAGACGAATCAAACGAATGGTTAATTTCCACGCAAATTTCATCAAATGATAAATTTATTAAAAGTATTGATTGCAGAGAAAAAATTGTACGAGGTGAAAAAACATTGAAATGTAAAACGAGTTTCTAAAGAATAAAATTGTGTCATTTTAAAGTGCGTATCATTTCAGTTAGGCTAGGGATTTTTTTAGGGACTTTCATTTCAACAAAATTTAGCACCCTTTTTATATATCTATAATACATTTAATTTATCACAGTGACAATAAAAACGTATTTGTAGCCGGCGTTTTGTAACGTTTGACACATATGTTGCCAGTTTCCAATCGTCATGCGGTCAGGGGAAAATTCGGTCGCGTAAGAGGAAAACTTTTTACCCAAAACAAAAAAAAAGTGAATGGGATTCGTTAAAACATTAATTTTATGAAATTAATGAATTATTAAAATTTATCAATTCCATGTATACCAGTCTGCGCCATATCCGACTATCCGTAACCTCCGTATAGCTACGATGTGTTTAACGTCAGATTTACACGAAAATAGTTCGGTAATATCCCTTTTTCATATTTTATAAAAAATCGTGACACTCTAAGGAATCCATAGCACATTTCATATTGTATAAAAGTTGAGTTTATACACGTTAACTTTAATTCCGAAGTCCGAATTCGGTTAGTTTACCATAAGAGCCCGTGCATAAGATCTCTTTTTTAATATTTATTTTCTCGGCAATTGAGTCGATAACCCAGCTTGAAATTTTGCATATGCATTTAGAAGGGTTTCAACTATAATGTAAAAAATTTTGAACCCTGATAGTTTAAAATGGCGCCACGACTACCTTAAAAGTTGGTGAAGTATTCCGTTGATCTGCAAGGGCCTGGCATTAAGTTTCGTTATATTGTTCATGTACATAATGTGCCAAGAACTTGTCTTTCGTCGCGCATTATTATGCGCATGCGTGTGACGAAAATTCGGTCGCCTAAGAGGAAAATTTCTAACCCAAAACAAAAAAAAAGTGGGTGGGTTTCGTTAAAACATTAATTTCATGAATTTAATGAATTATTAAAATTTATCAATTCCATGTATACCAATCTGCGCCCCATCCGACTATCCGTAACTGCCGTATAGCTACGATGTTTTTAACGTCAGATTTACACGAAAATAGTTCGGTAATATCCCTTTTTCATATTTTATAAAAAATCGTGACACTCTAAGGAATCCATAGCACATTTCATATTGTATAAAAGTTGAGTTTATACACGTTAACTTTAATTCCGAAGTGCGAATTCGGTTAGTTTACCATAAGAGCCCGTGCACAAGACCTCTTTTTTAATATTTATTTTCTCGCCAATTGAGTCGATAACCCAGCTTGAAATTTTGCATACGCATTTAGAAGGGTTTCAACTATAATGTAAAAAATTTTGAACCCTGAAAGTTTAAAATGGCGCCACGACTACCTTAAAAGTTGGTGAAGTATTCCGTTGATCTGCAAGGGCCTGGCATTAAGTTTCGTTGTATTGTTCATGTACATAATGTGCCAAGAACTTGTCTTTCGTCGCGCATTATTATGCGCATGCGTGTGACGAAAATATACGTTGATACGTGTCCTCATGTCTCAAGCGATGCATGCCTACATTATTTATCTAGCGCTATCTCCGGTAGATGGCTCTTTAGGCTGCAGTGATTTTAGAAAAAATAAGGTTAGTTAAAAAAAAACGAAGGCATAGGAATACTAGGCAAGAGAAATGTTTGCCTAGGTGTACAACATACTCAAGCGTGCAAACGAACCGAAGGTAGCCGCGCGCAGCAATCTCACGTTTGCCACTCTGTATGTTTGTA
The DNA here is from genome assembly GCA_963970395.1 of Ephialtes manifestator. Lineage (NCBI taxonomy): Eukaryota > Metazoa > Arthropoda > Insecta > Hymenoptera > Ichneumonidae > Ephialtes > Ephialtes manifestator. The sequence continues at coordinate 4,205,194 of OZ019968.1, read as the reverse complement.
GACTAAACCTCCTTTACTGTCTTCAACTTGCAGCTTCTCAAACGCACGTTTACCGCAGTGTGCAGAAATTCTTGTCAAGAAATCCAGTCACGTATCGTTTCTCAGCGCGGCACACGGTTGCCGAGATAAATAATTGTAGAAATATTTCTCATCGTTTTCACTCTAAAGTCATATTACTGTCGATATTTACTCCGTACGGTAGGATTGGTGAAGTTAAACGGAGATATAGGAGTCGGCAAACATTAGTAACGATTCTCGTTGCTAATGGTGTTTTCTCAACGGTAATATAATGATTCATCGATCGTTCAGTGAAAACATTTAGTTAGGACTTTAAATAAGTAACTTTTGATGACGTTTTTTCAAAAGACAAAAAAAGAGACAAAGGGATCGGCATAAAGATCGGTGGAAACGCCGATTACGGATAAAAAAATGGTGCATGATTAATCTAAGAACATTGCTATTTTTGTTTTCTATGGAAATCGATGATCGATTAATAGGGCTATAAAAATCGGTAAATAATATATTTTATAAAGCGAAAAAATCGGTTTCCATGGTATTGAAGATGATCACCCGTCCTCAAAAATTTCGGCTTGTCTCTTAGCCAATTATCTTATTTACGATTTTTTCTATTTCGAAAAAGAAAAAGTATAAGAAATTCATCCTTTAGATGAAAAAAGAAATTAGGAAAAAAGATTATAAGGGGATAATCTATTTTTAAATAATTATAGAGTACAAATAAAATATCGCTAATTCGTTAATCGGTTTAAGAAATCGATTAACAACGTTGATTACAAAATAATAAAGTTTTTCAATTCGGTTTCGCTCTTTTGAGATACTTCGGTTTTTTCTATTGGTTAATTATCTAATTTTCAATATTTAAAAAAAATCGGTAAATCGGTAGAAAAAAATCGATTATAAATGCCGATCATAAAAAGAAAGTATAAATTATTAATTAATCAATGCACATTCCGATCTCTTCGTGATAAAAAAATCGGAAATCGGTTAAATGGTGTTTAAAAAATGTTAAAAACGCCGATCACAGAGAGAAAAAAAAGATATTAATTAATCAAAACAATGTCTTACGACTTTCTTTTTAAAGAAAAAAAAATCGGCCAATCAGATGAAAACAATTGATTAAAATTACCGATTACAAAGAGAAACAACAAGTTATTAATTAATCAAAGAACATTCGCATGTCGCGATTTTTTTTAAAAGAAAAAAAAAATCGGCCAACAGATGAAAACAATTGGTTAAAATTACCGATTACAAAGAGAAAAAACAAGTTATTAATTAATCAAAGAACATTCGCATGTCTTACAACTTTCTTTTTTACTGAAAAAAAATCGGCCAATCAGATGAAACCAATTGATTAAAATTACCGATTACAAAGAAAAAAAACAAGTTATTAACTAATCAAAGAACATTCACATGTCTAACGATTTTTTTTACTGAAAAAAAAATCGGTCTATAAGATGAAAACAATTGTTTAAAAATACCGATTATAAAGACAAAAAAAACAAGTAAGTAATTTATCAAGGAACATTCTCATGTCTGCCACTTTCTATTTGCCTGAAAAAAATTGGTAATTCATAAATAGTTTGAACGAAATTCATCAAAAAAATCGATTACACAATGAAGAAAAAGGAACTTCGCATAATGTTTGACTAATTTCGAATTGGTAACGATAATTTTTACTACTTCACGAACCGACATTGTATAGCCTTAAAAATAATTAAAATATGTATCGTCATTTCTACAGTTTCATTACGAGCACGAATCAAATAAGTAACATAATATTTTATTACCACGTATATTTTGTGAAAAGGTACGATGAAGCTTGTATAAAATATTGTGAAGTCTGTGGTTCGGTACTCAAGGACTTTTTTTCCATCGGCATCCTTAGCAGTTTATCTAACGTCGAAAAAAAACGTCTGTACGAAATTGAATATAAAACACTTTAGGCATTGGAAAGGCTTCGAAACGCTGGGAATATAATCGAACTCGCTGTCTTGGCTTCGATCTTCTTTCGACTTTTTAATTATTGTCTCCCCATCTCTTTCTTCGCCCGTTTTGCTACCCGAGCCGCGTATTTAATTCGCTCGCTTTAATCAATTCTCGATAAATATCCGTGCATCTCTATCGTTGCTTCGGTCTAAAACGCTGAACTCATCAAGAAAACTTTTCAATAAGAAAATAAATCAACATTAAAATCTAGCCAGGCATCTTTATAATTAAGTAGAGTTGAATTTATTAATATAAAGTTGAATTTTTTAATTTCATTTCAAAGTAAAAAAATTGCTATATATAAATTATTTTTTAACTATCAAGTGCAACAAGTTGTATATTAAGTTTATTGGAAAAATGAAATGGTACAATTATTATAAAAAATTGACAATAAAGATACAGTTGATAGAAATAAAATAAAAATTTTTAAATGTCGATAATTTTATATAAAAAATATTTCTGAATCAAATATTTGAAATTCGATAACACTGATTGTCTATTATTTCGAACGACGTTAATTTTTCGCAGATTTTTCTCATGTCGCAAATACTGAAATTTTCAAGAAAAATAATCAGAAAAAATATAATATGTAAACTTCATAAAAAAAATAAAATAGATTTCCAACCATAACTTAAACTTAAAAAGATTGTTCGAAATTTCTTTTAAAAAATTGTATGTATTAAAAAAAAAATTTATTAAAAAAAAATGATCGAATTTCATTAACAATCATTTCACAAATTTATTAATTAATTAGTGACAATATTATTATTAAAAATCAATATTCCTAGCATTTCCAATGACGTCGATTTTCACCAAATTTTCTCATGTCTTACAGTACTGAATTTCTAATGTAATAAATCTTTAAGTAACAAATTTATGAAACCTTCTTAAGAAAAACCAACAATAAAAAAAAATGTAAAATTTAACCTTTCTACAAAATAAATAAAAAAATACGTGAATTTTCAACCATTACTTAAACTTTTAAAAAATTATCAGAAACTCCTTTTAAAAAATCGTATGTATTCAAAACAACAAAAATTCAATACAAGAAAAAAAAATGATCGAATTTCATTAACAATTGCTTCATAAATGCATTCAATATTTTCATGCATGAATTCAATATTTTTAGTATTTCCAACAGCGTTGATTTTCATCAGATTTTTCTCATGTCGCAACGTAGTGAAATTCTAATCGAATAAATCTTTTGGTTGCGAATGTACGTATTAAGCATCCTTAAGAGAAACAGAAAATCAGAAATAAATCTAGTAGAAAAACTCATGAGTATTTGCCCTCGTTAGCAAATACTCATGAGCTCTGCATTGTGGAATATGCGACAAGGTAAAATCGACGAGGAGAGAAGTAAGCAATAAAAAAGAGTAAGCGGAGTAGAAGATGAAGAAAAAAAAAAAAAAAAAAAAAGAAAACAAATAAAAATAACCGCAGTCGGTGTTGGTGAAATAGTGGAGGTCGCAGGGGTCGTGATGGAACGAACGAAACGCTTAAAAACCGGAGAAAGACATCGAGTGTTAGGGTGGGGAAAAGTCGAAGGGGCGAGGGTGAGGCAGGATCAACCGTTTACGAGGCATAAACGCCAAAACAAAAGGCGAGCTCGGCGCGAAACAATTAAAAACCTTTCGCTCGATCGCTTCCATATCCCCTCATCGTAGTTGACGTCGTCGTCGTCGCCGTCGCTGTCGTCGTCGTCGTCATCGTCACACTCTTGTCTTTAACCTATACTTCCCCCTATTTGCCAAAACTTAAGCAACGACCCCAAAGATACGACCTCAATTCTGGCAAGTATTTGTTTAGGTTACGATCTTATATTTTTGCAGAGCTACAGTAGCAGATAAAAGGAAGATTCTTTTTTGTAATGATACTTTATAATGTTACTGATTTAAAAAAAATACTTTTGCATTATTCTTTTGCACTGTAACATCAGTGATACACTGTTAGAAAAGACTGGAAATTTTTATGCATAAATTAGTATATTAAATTTAATATATAATTGTGGTATGAACTTCACATGTACTTTTCTGGTAATATTAAAGCAAATTATTCAAATTCAAGTACTTTTATTATAAAATTAATATAGAATATTGAATGTGCTGTACCTACCTTAATTTTATATTACACTTGTATATTGGATTTAATATACTAGTTTATGCATAAAAACTTCCAGTGAAAGTACATTAAATTTCACGTAGATTTTTTTTACAGTGTACAGTAGAGGATAAATAAAACGCTTTATTTTTTTTTTAAGTTTTACCCAAAAGGACGAAGAAATCATTTTCTTACTATTAAGGTAGTTCTGTCGGTACGCCGGAGTCATAAATCTCCGAGTCTATATGACATTAAAAAATAATCATACGCATCACTTTGACTGCCTCAATAATAATGTCAAAAATAATCGAGAATCCTTCGAAATTGTCGTAATCAAATTAAAACGATTATTTGTAAATAGTTGATATGTTTAGTGCGGATTTGACTTCATTTTTACGATAATTAGGTTAGGAAACGTCATTTAACCCGGTATCGTGCACTTTGACCTTGGTTCAATTAAACATTATTCCGGAGACTTCACCTTTGTTCATGATCCATCAATTCCTGAATGATTTGCGAATCTGTAGTACTATTTATTTTTTCTCTATCTTTGATCTAAGTACGTTAATTTTCGATTTAAAGATCAATTTTTCCAGCCCTCCCGTTGGCGCCGTGTAAAAAGATCAATTTTCAAGTTTTAATTGTTCATTCAAATACTCGGTAAAAGCCTTCAAGATTTTGTGCAAGTCAAATTGAATAGCTAATTTATATGTCAAAAATTCATGCATGTGAGTTTGGATTGCCTTCACGACAGAACTACCTTAATGCATCTATTTTTTAAATTCGTATAAGGTGTGATTTCAGTTGAATTAGTTATCTATTTACAACGGAATTTTCTCGATTAGGGTACATTACCTTTTGGCTCGAATTTCGGTCCATCCGATTCAAGGGGGCGCGCATGAGAATAATCGCCATGTTACCATCCAAAAATATTCGGGGACCGCAAAATCAAAGACTCTTATTGTCTACATAATTTCCAGCTTTCCCACTACTAGAAAGCATTGCCTATAGGCATTGCCATAAGGGATCTTTCCAGTGTGACGGCCCGGAAAATAGCCTATTTTCACGATTTTTTTTCGGACGATTACTATACGCCGATCAATCTGAAATTTTTATGACATATTAAGGTAATCATGAATGACAGAAAATAATTTTTTATAAAACGATTTTTATTGTTTAAATATTTTTTTTTAATTGTTGAAAATAATGTTGATAAAAAAGACAGCCTCATGGTGGACATCCTAGGGGTCGCAAATTTGATCTAAAAAAAAAACCCAAAGGATTATTAATTAGTATGCGATTGGCTATCGCCTATGGAGGCTTTTTTTTTAATCAAAATTGACAAAATGGCGGCGGTTTGAAAAAAAAGTACCGAATTTAGCCGTTTTTTTCGACAGTTTTTCTTTTAAAAAAATGGGAAGATTTAAAAAAAAAAGCTTCTATAGCACGATAGAGAGTAGCATGAAGAATGTTCTCCTAAAATTTGAAAGCGATCGCTTGAAAACTGTTCCCTGGAGAATGTCCACCGTTTTGAAAAATGTCGTTTCGAGAAAAATGCATTTAAAGTTTCGAGTGTAGAAATTTCATATACTTAAATTGTGTACTTACAACTAATAGGCGATGCCAGGGCCATAAAGTATGCCAGCGAAGTATTTCGAATTTCGCTTTAAAAATTTGAGAGTATGTTTTTGATCGTATATACTAATGGATAAGAGAAAAAAATCGATTTTTTTCACACTGGAAAGATCCCTTAAAATACTTCACTGGATCACCTTGCCAATGTGACCAACCCAACACCTACAAAATCTCTGATGATCTATCAAATTTCATCCATTATGATCCATTAGATTTCCAGTTTTCCAGATGATGATGATCGATTGAACATTGTAAGGAACAAAATAAAGTTTGAGGCAATTTTTGCTGTCTGGAAAATAATTTCATTAATTTAGATGTAAAGTTTTCGTGAAGAAAGAACATCTCCATTCGTTTTGGAAAAAGTTGTTCCGTTTATATTATTCATTTGACTCGGTTTTGATCTCTCATTTGAGCTCGCAAGCAGAAGAAAAAGCCTTGACAACATCGCATTTCATGTCAGTTGCAGTTTATCTCCATGTTTTCAACAATCGGCCGGCGTCAAAACGTTTCTAACCTCTTCGTTTATAACCTGCTTTGGTATTACTGAGAGTTTTTTTCATGGAAAGTCACGATATTCGTGCCGAACACGGCATTTTCGCCGACAGATAGCGTATAACGATGCACGCATTGTTAATTGTGCGAATAGGAATTCCAAAATAAATACAGGTCTACAAATAAAATGAAACGGCCAAAAAAAGCGTAAGCATGATGACAGTAAATATATTCATTAGCGTGCAACATTGCCAAGTTTATCTAAACCCATCTTCGTAACAAAAATGTTTGCTCGACTATCACAATTTCGCGCGAATAAATCGACGAATTCACGATGAAATCATCACTCAGGATTCTTCGGGCTTCAACTTACAAACAGTAATGTTTTTCTTCCCATTATCTAATCGAAAATAATGAAAATTATGTGATTGAAACCGTGATTGTGGTGATTTCACCGCACGGAAAGAAAAATGTAGGGCAATACGTCGTTTCTACAGAACCCGATTCTACACATCACCGACTCAACACCACCGACTCTACACAACGGCAATTCGACACATGCCTCGATTCAACACAACAGCAACGGTACTCATCACCAACTCGACACATGCCTCAATTCGACACAACCCCAATTCTACACAGCCCCGATTCTACACAGTCACAACTGTCACGATCCAAATGCACAACGACAATACTCTACACAGCCCTGATTCTACACAGGCACAAATATCACGAGCTAAATTCACAACGGCAATACTCTGCACAGCCCCGATTCTACACTGTCACGAGCTAAATTCACCAAAGTCCCGATTCAACACATCACCGATTCTACAACGTCACCAACGCATGGTGGATTTTTTTAAACTACTTTATCCCTGTCGTCATAACCTATTATTTTATTGTAAAAAACAATTTATCATTAATATAAATCGATATTCATAAGTGGATAAACATTTTTTGTAATGATATCCGTTGAAATAATTAAAACTCTTACAAATGAAGAGTGCACCGACCGGGGTAACTTGACCGACTGGGATACCGCGGCCATTTTTGCTTGGTGTTGATTCCCAATACAGCCGACATGATAGTTTAACAGGACAAAAAATGCAGACCTTCATCTAATACATGCCCTAGTGAAACTACTACCTTAACCTGGATCACCTTGCTCAAATGTGACCAACCCAACGCCTGCATAACCTCCGATAATTTCTTCCCTTTGTTTCTCCCATTTGCAGCTTCAGCGCCCCCTCACCTCATGGAGAAACCGTCGCGTTTTTTTATTTTCTACTTGTTCTCGCGTTAGATGTCCTTCTCCCGATCACACCAAGAACTACATCCATTACGACAAAAGTCACCAGCGTGTGTTTTCTTTTTTCCACCCCATTCCTTACACACCTAAACATCCCTTCACCGATGATTCGAGGGTGCGCGGACAAGAACAAAGACCAAATCGGCGACGATTTAATGACTGATCGCGCGCTGTTGCGCTTGTTCTATGTTTTTCCCGTCGTTCTTGCCGCCCCGTTGCATCGCGCCCGAACCGTTGCACAATCTCACTACCCTGAATCCCTCCTCCTTTTCCCCTTCGGCGCATTAACTTCTTCATTCGGTTTTTACTGCTTCATTCCTGCATACAAACCACCGGCAGCATTGGTGGCATATCGCTGCCCGTTTTATCGTTCCAGTCGATGTTTTTCTCTTTCTTTACCTTTTTTGTACTTTGTGGGGTCGATCGTTCGATCCATTCTTCTCCTTCCTTATCCCACCCCGTTTACCACCGTCTATTCTTTCGTTCACAGTTTTTCTCCATTTTCTTTCTCACTTTCTCCTTCCCTCGTTTATATTTTGCATTTTTACTCACCAGTTTCAATTTTCATCTCCTACTACACCTCTACTATGAATATGTACATGTTCTCCGGGCTCTGAGACTATTATTAATCATTTCACTAAATTGCCTTTCCGGAAGTAAAGATGTTGACGATTTCTTTGTTAATATTTTCTTTACTGATTGTTATGAGACTTTATATCTTAAATTGGCACTTAATTGTTATTTTCATACCGCAATTCAAATTAACACTTGGATGCCGCGAGATTTTTCACCTTAAATCACATTACATTGATTCCACTATTTATCGGCAACAGACATACTATTGATTTTTATGAAGTATTTTACAAAGTACTTAAACGCAGTACTTATCAATGTATTTTAACTATAAAAAGTATTTTGAATTTTAAATATATAAAGTATTTCGTATTATGTATTTTCAGTATTTTCGATTATCTTGCCCAGCTTCGCCGAAAATCCAGGGAACTATATTCGTACAAAAAATCCATTAAAAAAGGGACAAAATAAATATGTGCATGAACTAGAATCTACAGAAAAAAGTATCTTGAGAAAAAAAGACCGGAAAGGTCGTGTGACGTCTCTAGTTCTACGATTAAAAATAGTAGAGTGTCGTGGGTAACGCTGAGGACCTCGAGAAGTCCTGTTCTCTTATCCAGAGTACTAGAAATTGTTTAGTTTCAACAGAGTTTATTAGCATTCAATACAAGTACACAAGTTTCTTAATAATAAATACCTTGACAATGGGAGAGACGTTGATGCTCTCGTACGATTTGGAGGTTCGTCACCGCAGCGGGAAAATAACAAAGACGTCGCGTTGTCGCGGAAATACACAGTTTCAATAACGTCGCGTTTTAGCGGAATATACAATTTTAAGTAACGTCGCGTTTTAGCGGAATACACAATTTCAATAAACGTCGCGTTTTAGCGGAATTCACAATTTAAATAATCGTCGCGTTTTTAGCGGAATATACAATCTACCGATTGATTCTAAACACTTTTGTAATGATTTTTACTTTGAGAAACAAATAGGATAATTCTACTCGCACTCAGCTAACGGAGAAGCCGCGCGTCGCGATCTGTAGAATTAAACGAAGACTTAGCAAGAGACTGTTCGACCGAATGACTACTACGGTAGTCCTACTCGCTCCCTTCTGACGAAGGCCTGGAGCATCTTGTCTACACCCGACGTAAGACTAAACGAGAACTAAACGAAACTAAGTTCGACTTGCCTTGTGGGCAAGGGTTTTTATACAGAAAAGAGAACGTGGTGGGAGGCTGAGTTTATAATTTTGGTCATCGGGTGAGTAGAACGGGTTACATTGGTCACTGGAATTCGGGGCTATAATACTACGCATAAAAAGATAGATATTCTAGTAGGTTCCAAGTCTAACGCTCCTTAGTAAGCAGGAGGGCTCAGTTCTTTTATCTAGCGCGGCTGATGGCAATAATCTATACAGTTTATGATGCCTCTTCAGTGTCGGTGACAACCTGCGTTTACGCGGATGTTGAGGATCCGGGAGGTCGATGCGTGAAAGAGTTTTAAAAGCTTCTCGGAAGGAGAGCTTGCTCCAGTTTTGGTGTCTATTATTGCTTCCACATGCACGGCAAGAAAGACTTGGTTGAAACAACCAAGTGCTATGGTTACATATGCGCCAGACAATTAATTGGTTAGACCGACCAATTTCTTGGTTAGGCTACCAATTTCTTTGTTGGTCTAACCAAGTCACTTGGTTAGACCAACCAAGATATTGGTTAACTAACAAATTACTTGGTTGGTCTAACCAATTAATTGTCTGGCGCATATATAACCATAGCACTTGGTAGTTCCTACCAAGCCTTTTTTTCCGTGTGCGGAATCGATGTCCCTGCTTCTAAATGTCGGTGCGGACTTTTTGGATAGAAGTCGGTTTAGTATTGTTTGTGCAGTGAGAGAGGTAACACGTAGCATATTGTGGTAAATAAAAGAATCCGGAGAAAAAGTGTTGTTCGAGTGAGTCTTAGTTATCTGGGCTAAGTAAGTGTTAGTGAATTTTTATTTAGGAATTTTTAGTCGTACGTGACAGTCGGTTTGATTATTTGTAACCCATTAAGAATAGTATCAAAAAAACGGTTATATTTTCCCAAAGTAAAAGTAAGATAAAGGATTTGTTTAATTGAGCGTGTGTGTTAATAGTCTACGCTATAGTCAGTTCAGTTTTATTGTTTCGCGGTGGCGAAGGGATACGCTTGTTTTACGTTCACAAGGGGACAATGCGGTAGACTCGATATTTCATGGGTTATAGCTGGAGCCCTTCATTTGCTCGTGCTGGTTTTGCCACGAGGTGGCACAACTTGAGCGTCCATAACCCGCAATACTGGCACATAGTCTCAGGGTTGCGCCCCATTCCACTCCCTTCAATCCAAGCACCGCCCGACGGCGGAGAAATGTAACGCCTACCTGATACTTAATTTATCGCTAAATGCTCGAATTGTAATATTTTCAATTGGCAACACAAAGAGAGTCTATAACTTTGTTTTGTTTCCTCATAGGAGAAGCTTTGTTTTTGTGAACTTTTTTTTTTCGACATTTTCATGTCAGGATATTCATAATCACTTAAAACGTCGAGAAATGTGGTTTAGAAAAAATGTATGTGTGTGTGTGTGTGGGGCCAGCATATAAAATTCAAACTTAGATACCTATAGAACGGCTTTATCAATCGAGCTGAAATTTGGCACAATTGTGGGGCAAATAGATCCCTTTGTTTGTGATCATTTTTGAAAAAATTCAAACACAAGATTATTTTTTATTCAATTTTGAATTTTTAGAAAAATGTAGTTTCTCCAGCTTCCGCAAATTTGTAGCTATCGAGCTAAATGATTTTTTACAAGTAAAGCCATGCTAAAGGTGGATCCGCATTGAATTTGGGATTAATCTATAAATAGGTTTGGTTTTGATGGGATTTAGAATTTTTCAATAAATGTATGTTTTGCTCTAACTCCTGTAAAATGTCACCGAATCAATTGAAATTTTCTACAGATTAACAATAGTACTTAGTGCTCCTACGTACCAAATTTTGTAATGATCGGTAAAGGGGTTCGGATTTTTTGGCATTTTGAACATTTTCATAAATTTACATTTTGCTATAACTCACGTAATGTGTCATAAAACAAGGATGCAAAGTTGAATCTTGCCCATGACTTCCTCTTTATTTTTTACTTTTTACTAAGCTTCATATTTGAGAAAGCCAAAATTGATTAACATACTTCCTCATAGCGAAAAATAATGAGGAAGCAATGTGCAAGTTTCTACTTTGCTTCCTTTTTTTATCTCTGAATCTGTCACTGACTAAATCAGTGGGAGGTCAAAATAGCGAATGACTAAAATAGCCGATTTCAAAATATCGCTTGTCCAAATCTAGAATGGCTATTTCTATGAAATTCACTATTTTTATCATTCGCTATTTTGATCATTCTCTATTTTGATCATACGCTATTTTGATCTTTCGCTATTTTGACTCCCACTCAAATTTGAGCTAATTCGGTCGAGTAGTTCACGAATTATGGTAGAATGAATTTTCAGCGCTTAATCACATATCCGGACAATGTTTCTAAATCACTTTTTTCTCGATTTTTTAAACCATCTTGAGTGTTTTGACATGAAAATCTCGAAACGATATTTTTTCATGAAAACAAAGCTTTCTCTATGAGGAAGAAAAACCAGAAAAAAGTGGCAAGTGTAAGACACTTTTAACTGGACGACCTTCTTTGTATGTACATCAAGACCAGTGGGATGGTACAACACGTGCAGCTATATATAACTGTATACATACATACAACCGGTAGACCGAAAGTGGAGTAGGGGTTGAGGGAAGGCTTAAGCCTAATTTATAGCTATGTTTCGTGTCCTGCACAGAGTAGCCCTGCACCAAGCAGGGATCTGCTCTGCTCTGGCTCCCGGTGTGTCTCCTATTGCCGCTTCTATTCTCTACTCTATTATACTACTACTCTATGTGCCATAGCGTACGACGCGACGTAGGCCGACGCCGGAAGCTCGATATCTATATGCCATTCTAAATTATTCGGCATTGTCCTCGGTTGATTCCATTGTCCGCGTCTGTCTCCACCGTGTCTCCCTACCGTAGGATACCGCGCCGCACCACGTCGCCATTGGTTAGGCACTGCACCCTCTACACTGTACAATAACTGCACTGTACATACCTAGTTGCCCTATAGATCTTGCAGACTATATTTTAGTCTGTTGCCACTGGTTAGAACGACAACTGCTCAGTCTCCACTTGCAGCCTGAAACTCCTAAAACTAGCCTTTGTCAGATTCCGAAAAATGACGTCAAATCATTTTTCGGTTGCACACAGATTAAATGAAGGCGAATGGGCCTGAAGTATCGATTGTTCGGTATCAATCTAGGTCTGCAATGCGATACCAGGTAGAAAATTCTGTCACCCGTAAATTTGCCTTTTGTAGACCTGCGAGTCTGTGATCTGAAGTTGGCTTGTCATAAGTGGGATTGCAGATTGGTAGCGGTTATGGTTACAGAAATCACTGAACCTGATAGGCAAAATGTATTTGTATCAATGTTGGTTAGTGATGGGATGGCAGGTAGAAAAAAGAAAGATTCGATAAAATAGCCCTTTGTGGAAAAATTGCATCTAGAGTACTTTACGTCGACCATCAATCGATCAATCAATCTTCAATGTATGCTATGCGTGGGATGGCAGTTTTGTGGCATTTACTGAAGCAAATCAATGATTAGACCTTGTAGAAAGTTTTATACAGTTAGTCTAGGCTTTGCTATCGGGATGACCTGCAGGAAAAACGCTCCAAATCACCAACTTCATTTTATCATCTCTTTTGACGGGATTTTACTTCGAGTGGGTCGTGTTCAGTCGGTGATTAGGAAAGTGAGTGATTTGGATATTCGGTGACTTAGACAGTCGGTGATTTGGCTAGTCGGTGTCTTAAACCGTCGGTGACCAGCGGAATCAGTGATTTGGATAGTCGGTGACTTGGACCGTCGGTGATCAGCAGAATTAATGATTTGGATAGTTGGTGAATTGGACAATCGGTAACTTGGAGCATCGAGTTAGATAGTCGGTGATTTGGATAGACGGTGATTTGGGTATACGGTGATTTGGACAGACCGTGATTTGGACTGTTGATGATTTGGACAATCGGTGACTTAGACTGTCGGTGACTTGGATAGTCGGTGATTTGGACAATTTTTGATTTGGATAATTGGTGATTTGGATAATTGGTGATTTGGACAATTGGTGATTTGGACAATTGGTGATTTGGACAATTGGTGATTTGGACAATTGGTGATTTGAACAATTGGTGATTTGGACAATTGGTGACGGACGGTGACTTAGGCAGACGGTGATTTGGATAGACGGTGATTTGGGTATACGGTGATTTGGACAGACCGTGATTTGGACTGTTGATGATTTGGACAATCGGTGACTTGGGCAGTCGGTGACTTAGACAGTCGGTGACTTGGATAGTCGGTGATTTGGACAATTGGTGATTTGGATAATTGGTGATTTGGATAATTGGTGATTTGGACAATTGGTGATTTGGACAATTGGTGATTTGGACAATTGGTCATTTGGACAATTGGTGATTTGGACAATTGGTGATTTGAACAATTGGTGATTTGGACAATTGGTGATTTGGACAATTGGTGATTTGGACAATTGGTGATTTGGACAATCTGACAATTTGAACAGGCTGTAATTTGGACAGTTAGTGATTTGGACAAGCAGTGATATGTGGTGGTATTCTTATTCGACCTCATTTTGTAAAAACCAACCCAACTCTCAAAACTTACAATTTTGGATAAACGTAAGTTTCGTTCCAATAGGTACATCTACCCTACCCATGTCTTTCTTACACGCAGCATTAACGCACAATCGTGTCCTACGTCGCGAACATACATCTACTAATTTTATACCAAGAATACTGTTGACTGGCCAACACCCCTTGGCTATATCCTACAGTATTATGAGTACATATGTACTTTACTGTACATGTATGCGTTTCGCTTCTCTCTATATCTGACTTTTTTCTCTTTTGCGTCGTTGTTTATGACGCGCACGAGTGCCTAGTTTCATGTTTTATTTTTATGGCTGTACAGCATCGTATATAAGTATATACTATGGGATATTCCTCTTTCATCGAACTTTTATAATAGAGAGGTGACGCGAATAAAGAATCTGTCTCAGCAATTGACAGAGTTGGAGTGCACACGTCGTACATTTCATTGACAATGAGTGGAACGATGAATCATACTCATAATACAAGAAGTACAATAGTATTAGTACCTGTTTCCTTCTTCATACACACACACTGTAATTTGCATCTGTCTGGTGTATTTTCGAATCTTGGAACCCACACATTCTATTTATTCTAATTTAACTGTCAACTAATTTTTATACAATTGATATTTTCTAATCAACAGTCATTTAAAAAAAAATTGATATACGACTGCGAATTGTATTTTCGAACTGATTTATTCATTGTCGTATTTATTGATGTAATTTTTCTATTCATTCTTTGTACAAATTTTTACAGAATTCTTTTATATTTTTCACAAATATTTATTGTCATAAAATAATGACAATAAATATGTATGTATAAAATTAATTAAAAAACTTTCTTAATAATTTAAATTTAGCTCTAAATATTATTTGCACCTTTTTTATATTATCGATTTCAGTAATAATATTTTCTAATGTTTTGTTCGATTTATCTCAATATTGCAAGTAGCGTGTAATATTATTTTGCCCTTTGCCTCCCTATGAGGTAAAGAAGGAATTCAATATCGACGTAGTTATTATCATTCGGCAGCACGTAATACAATAGCTATTATACTATAATCCTGAGGAATGTACGGCGGCCATAGAAGAGCTGCAGTGTCATGCTGGGGTTGAGGGTGATATTCTGCTTTCAATGTAATTTAATCGAAACACTATATAACTATATCAATAGTCGCGATGACTTTGGGTGCCAAATGTAGTAGATTATATGCCTCAAAGACTGCATTAGTCAAAGGTTAAATACCGATTAATTTTAATAATAATTATTTATCGTTTTTAATATAAAAATATCATAAAAGCATCAATAATTTTTTTTTTTAAGATGGTTCGAATCTTAGCAAATTTTTTTTTCTCACATATAATAAAACCGCTGCTATTTCTGGATCATCTGATTTTTAAGAATATTTTTTTTATTTTTTAAGAATAAAGTTTGCGTTAAAGCGTCGCGAGAATTGTTTTTAGAAATCCAAAAAATTGTAAATCGACAAATAGATTTCATTGGAAAAAAAGTTCTTATAAAAATTTGAGGGACATTCATTTTTTCAGTAATTTGTTATTTTGTATACCTTTTTGGCATTATTATTATTATTCTTCAAAAATAATAAAATCCATTAATAAATATTTATCTATATTTACAAAAACTATTTTAAAAAAATAGTTTCACGAATCTTTGCAAATGTTTTTTTTGTTCATATAAAATAAAGATGCTTTTTATTTTTAATCATATAATTTTCAAGAATTCATTTTGAGTTGAATTGTCGCGAAAACTGTTTTTAGAAATCCAAAAATTGGTAAATCTACAAATATATTTCATTGGAAAAGAAAAGTTCTTCTAAAAATTTGAGTAACATTTATTTTTTCAGTGATTTATTATTAACTTTTTGGCATTATCATTATTCTCAAAAATTAATATAATTCATAAATAAATATTTTTTTATATTTCCTTAATTTACATTAATAAAATTTAAAACCAAATTCGTAAAATCCTTCAGTGTTTAAAATATGCAGTGTATTCACCCCCATAAACATAGGGTGATAGTATCACCGTGCAGAAAATTACTGTATACTATTCAACGCGCGTTGTCACGCATAATCCACTGTCCCTGCAGACAGACACTTTGCTCGAGGTTATTAAATTGTCGCCTCCAACCCCCAAGTCTATATGTATACGTATACGAAGAGTGAGAAAGAATGAGGGGACTTTGTGACGTCTGTTTCTCGATATTATGGTACTACACATAGATATACCTATATACATGCAGACATATATCTTTGGTGGAAGGGCGCAGAGGAAAGGGCGGCGAACCCCCGACACTCTCGAGGGGTCGAGTACTGAGTAGCATTCCTCACATTTCGCAGCATCACACTCGCATATTAGTGTCTACTGTACGTGCAAGCGTATTTCATTTGCTCTACATTATTTTTATTCAAATATAACTTATACACTGTAAAAAAAATTTTCTTGAAAATTAATATACCCTATATGATGCTCGGATGCACCGAGAGAAAAGATTTCACTGACGCCAAAGAAATGAGTGGATTGATTTTTTTTTCATTGATTTCAATGAAATAGTGTATTTGAATTTCAAAGAGAACATTTCATTGCCTGTAAATAAAGATTTACTTAGTGAGCATATAATAAAGAAACAGTTTCATTGTTTTAAAGAGACGTTTTAATTGGTTCAAAGAAGCGTTTTCATTGATCTCCCCCTCGCACCTAACCTCACTTTTTTGTTTTCCGGTTCTCCCGAACAAACGGTAACGAGTTTCGAGGAGCCAGAAGCTTATCCTATTTCTGCCATACTTCCTTACATACTCACAAAATTTGAGCTTTATCTGACGCGTACTTCAGGAAAAAATAGGTTTCGAAATTTTGAGCTGGTAAGAAGAAGGTTTCATTGAATCAGAGACGACATCTTTGAAATCAATGAAAAAGGTTCATTGGTTTGAAGAAATGTTTCTTCGAATCAATGTCACTACTTTTCATTGGTTTGAGATCATTCAAAGAAAAGATAGTACTGAAATTCAAGTATTTCATTTCATTGGCAAAGATTTCCGTGAATCAATGAAACTATTTCTCTCGGTGTAATACATTTGAATTTCAAAGAGAACATTTCATTGCCTGTAAATAAAGATTTACTTAGTGAGCATATAATAAAAAAAAATTTTCATTGTTTTAAAGAGACGTTTTCATTGGTTCAAAGAAGCGTTTTCATTGATCTCTCCCTCGCACCTAACCTCACTTTTTTGTTTTCCGGTTCTCCCAAACGAACGGCTTCGAGTTTCGAAGAGCCAGAAGCTTAGCCTATTTCTGCCATAATTCCGTACATACTCACAAAATTTGAGCTTTATCTGTCGCGTACTTCAGGAAAAAATAGGTTTCGAAATTTTGAGCTGGTAAGAAGAAGGTTTCATTGAATCAGAGACGACATCTTTGAAATCAATGAAAAAGGTTCATTGGTTTAAAGAAATGTTTCTTCGAATCAATGTCACTACTTTTCATTGAGTTTGAGATTATTCAAAGAAAAGGTAGTATTGAAATTCAAGTATTTCATTTCATTGGCAAAGATTTCCGTGAATCAATGAAACTATTTCTCTCGGTGTAATGCATTTGAATTTCAAAGAGAACATTTCATTGCCTGTAAATAAAGATTTACTTAGTGAGCATATAATAAAAAAAAAATTTTCATTGTTTTAAAGAGACGTTTTCATTGGTTCAAAGAAGCGTTTTCATTGATCTCTCCCTCGCACCTAACCTCACTTTTTTGTTTTCCGGTTCTCCCAAACGAACGGCTTCGAGTTTCGAAGAGCCAGAAGCTTAGCCTATTTCTGCCATAATTCCGTACATACTCACAAAATTTGAGCTTTATCTGTCGCGTACTTCAGGAAAAAATAGGTTTCGAAATTTTGAGCTGGTAAGAAGAAGGTTTCATTGAATCAGAGACGACATCTTTGAAATCAATGAAAAAGGTTCATTGGTTTAAAGAAATGTTTCTTCGAATCAATCGTTTTTCATATTAAATTCAGATGCATTTTTAACAGTGTAGTATCTGCTCATGCATTAATTCGGTAAGATTTTTTTTCCATAATATTCATTTCTATTAATAATAACCGTTGCTCCATCTTTTTTATTATTTATTTGTTAATTATTTTAGGACTTAAGGACAAGTGAAAAAAAAATATTGATTTTTTATAAAAATAATGCCAAAATGTTATTGACGAACTAGAGAAGAAAAATTGATGAGGAAATTCAATAGAATAATCTTAATTTTCTTTTCGCTGAAATGAATTTTTGACATTTTTTAATTCATATGATTTTTTCAAGAATTTCTAACAATTTTTAAAGTCAATTTATTTATGTAAACAAAATTGGTTGAAACATCGCTAATTCTCAAAATTCTCAAAACTCCTAAAAAAATTCATACATTTTCGAAAAAACAAGAGAGTTCATTTTAATTTAAAAAAATGCTATCGAACTTGTAAATCGATTAACTAATTTATTACCAATTTTCGTGCACCATCAATGTTCTTAGTTCTCCATTGACTTAGATTTTCTTCAGATTATTTTTGCTGCAAATTGCTAATATTCTGATCGAATTAAATTTTTTAGTGGGAATTAATAGAGTCAAAGACAATGAACATTTATTACATTTTTTGTGACAATATTATTCGTGGCGTCTGAAAAAGTAATAAGATTCAATTACCCTAAAAATAGTATCTCCTTTGTAGGACTTCCACCTTCATCCTTATCGTCCCATGATATCCAGTATTAAATGTCGAATATTTTTCTCTTCACTTTTCGCGTCGGCTCGATACGTACTGGTATTGTATTACGAGAAGGGTGCGTGTAATTTATCGTGATACACTCGACACTCCCGCATCTCTAGCACCCTTTTGTTCCTCCAAAGTCTGCATGCAGTATTGTTCTCCTTCGGGGATCGGCTCTCGATGTTCGAGCGAATTTCAATCTTTGTTTCTATAACGCCTGCACTGTGAATGTAGAAAAAAAATCAATATTATGGCTATTAAAAACTTTCTTAAAAGTAAATAAAATCGTGGGGTACCTTAAGGGTTCTCTTCACAGATCCTTACTGGAACACCGAAGGTCGTAAGGGTTCGGATGCCCCAAGAACTTGATTCCACTTTTAAAAAATCGTTAACTTCCTTCAATTATTTAGAAAAAACACGACAAACCAGTTGGTTGCTTCATCAAATCTGTCGTATAGTTTAATACATTAGTTGGTTGACCTATTATTAACTCAAAATGAAAAAGTTTGTTGTCGAACAAATTGGTGACCTGACCAAATCGTTCACAACAATTCAGTTGGTTGACCTGACAAATCAATTTTTCGACCAAGCGAATCAGTTGTTTGACTCAATAAATCAGTTGGTTGACCAAGCAAATCAGTTGATTGATGTACGGAATCATTTGGTTGATGTACGGAATCATTTGGTTGGTGTAATGAATCATTTGGTTGATGTAATGAATCATTTGGTTGATGTAATGAACCATTTGGTTGGTGTAACGAATCAATTGATTGATGTAAGGAATCAGTTGGTTGATGTAACGAATCAATTGATTGATGTACGGAATCAGTTGGTTGATGTAAGCAATCAGTTGCTTGATGTAAGGAATCGATTGGTTGAAGTAAGGAATCAATTGGTTGATGTAAGGAATCCAGTGGTTGCTGTAAGGAATCAGTTGTTTGACCAAGTGAATCAGTTGTTTGATCAAGTGAACCAGTCGTTTGATCCAATGAATCAGTTGTTTGATCCAAGCCAATCAGTTGGTTGATGTAAGGAATCAGTTGGTTGGTCCAATAAATCAGTTGTTTGATCCAAGCCAATCAGTTGGTTGATATAAGGAATCAGTTGGTTGATCCAACGAATTAATTGGTTGATGCAACAATCCAGTTGGTTGTTGCAACGAATCAGTTGGTTAGTGTAACGAATCAGCTGGTTATTGCAACGAATCAGTTGGTTGTTGCAACAAATCAGTTAGTTGATCCAACGAATCAGTTGGTTGACGTAACGAATCAGTTGGTTGTTGCAACAAATCAGTTAGTTGATCCAACGAATCAATTGGTTGACATAACGAATCAGTTGGTTGTTGTAACGAATCAGTTGGTTAACCCAATTGAATAGAAGACTTCAAATAAGAAATATATATTGAGCCTAAAAACTCAGTTGTTTGTACTGCAAACGTGTAAAAATCAATATCACGGCTATTAAAGACTTTCGCAAAACTAAAAGTTCGTACAGATGGTTAAATCCCGGCAAAGCTCATTAGTAAAGTAACAAAGGTCCTGCAGGTTAAAGATCCATGTTACGTGCAATGCATCACGCAAATGAACCTCGAATTAATGGATTTAAACAAATATATATATATATATGAAACAAATAAATAAGGGTAGTGGCTTTTATTCGCGAGATTGTATAAAAACTTTTTCTTCAGTTTCCATTCCCTTCCAATGGGATATGAGCTTCGTGCAACGATCAGACCAAATTGACCGAGCATTGAATTGAAACTGACCGGGGCATTCACGGTCGCCTCGAGTATCCGATATATACTCTCAGTATCCTCGAGGACCTTTAGAGGGTAGAGGAGAAAGAGAAGAGTGTGCGAGCAGTGGAGGGAGAAAGAAAAAAACATGGAAAGGGCAGAAAATAAAAATTGCGGGGAAGCTGACGGTTCTCGGAGTTTACCGCGGGGATAGTTGGATATATTGGTCATTCCATACCAAGTGTGCCATTCATTTGCCATCACGACAATTTTTCTGTAGTTTTTAAGGGGATGCTGGAGTTGATTTTTCTACTTTGGTCGGTAAGTTTCCCGATTATGACACAGATGGCGCCGACGTAGTCTGTTTACATTTGGCAAAAGATACTGAATCTCCCGAAATTCAATATGGCCGCACGCGATATGGCAACAGACCTTTGCTGTTAGATATAATCATTTCTGGTAATTAGATATGTAAAATCAGACCGGACATCAATTCTGTGATGATTTCTGAATATTCCAAAACCATCAGAATGTCGACTACATAAGTAAAATCCATATATAGTGTACTACGTTCGCTTTACAAAGGCTCAGAGCTTTTCCAAAAGTAAACGGACTACGTCGGCGCCACCTGTGTCCTAATGGGGAAATTTCATTCACGCTCTTCTTTATCTACTCTGATCGCGAACAAACTGCGTAAACGTACTTTACAAACTACGTGCGCTTCTTTTTGTGCTATCGCCAATCCAACAGTCTTAAAAAATGCGAAGAACCTCATAGAATCGGCGTCCACGCTATTCTTTTGAATGTGATGTCTAGAAATATTTATATAGGACGAAATAGGTGGTGTTGACAGTTCGAGCGGCCATATTGGTTTTCGGTAGGTTTACAAAATTACGATTTTCTTCATTTTTCAAACGTTTTCATCCAAAATTCGAGCGGACGCCGATGTGCCTATGTTGATATTATAATCCTCTGCAATTTGAAACATATTTGTAATATATTAATAACGTAGTTTGTAAACTACGAAACCGAACATTTTTACCGACGAAAGTCGGTAAAAAAAATCTGCTCCAGCATCCCCTTAAGCATAATAATGAAAATTCTGGGAAATTTTGAACGAAAAAAAATATTATTACTTTATCTCGTAGTAAAATGGCGGAAATTTTTTTTATTGAAAAGTACATTCCTAAACTTAAGTTATCTACAGAAACAAATTTTTTGTACAATCGGTAATTTTGAATATACAGTGGATTGAAAAAATAAAAATCGTTATTAAATTTTTGGCAAACCGTAGGTGTTAAAATTCTGAAATAATTTATGAATGTTCGTGATACTTTAAAGGAAATATGGAAAAAATTATGAAGACTTTTTGCGACCATGCTAAAATTGGGTGGCCCACTTGGTATGGAATAAACCATATATTTTTTTCAAGTTATGTACAGAAAGTCGTCCAGCCTCTGAGAGGATAGAGGGGAATGAGGGATGAGGCGAAGATATCCGCGCGTTAGCCAGTGGAAAGCTTCTAGCGGACCTGGAAGGTACAGTGCAGTGAGAGTTTCGAGAACCGCTGGACTACTCGAGTTATCGAGGTTGTTAGAAATAATTGCGAAGCCCACACAAACAGGCACAGCTAACCTTTTGCGCTTTCCTGATTTTTTTTTCTTTTTTTCATCCCCTTTCCTCCCTCTCGCGTAAATACATCGCACATCGACGGATCAACACAAAGAAACACTCGACGGTTAGTCACACGCAAAACCATTAACGCCATCGGTGAAATATTGAGTGATTTTTTTTTTGCCAAATTTCTTTCAGAATTTTGTTTTGGTTTACTCAGAATAGAAAGTAAAATATCATCTTGCTTTCTCGTAGAAAAAGCTTTGTTTGCATGAATTTTTTTTTTTTTTCGCGAATTTCATGTCACAACACTTAGAATCGTCTTGTTGTGTATTCGAGTTGGAAGCGTTATGTCGTTGTCTTTTGTCATATGTTTCATCTTCGGATAGTTACCGAAATAACAGTCAGTCTTTTCTCGAAGCCGACTGAACCAACATGTCACGAAGGCTCTCGAGATTATTATTCGTTGTATTGTATTTAAATAAACGTGTTTAATTACCAACACAACAGGTCTCAAATGTTGAGAAAAGTCGTTTAGAAAAATTGTCCGGATGTTTGAATGTGTTTGTGTGTGTGTGTGATGGAAGGTTAAGGCAATACGTCGTTTCTACAGAAGCCGATTCTACACATCACCGACTCAACACCACCAACTCTACACAACGGACACTCGACACAGGCCCGATTCAACACAACAACAACTGTACACATCACCAACTCGACACATGCCTCAATTCGACACAACCCCGATTCTACACAGTCACAACTGTCACGAACCAAATGCACAACGGCAAACTCTACACAGCCCAGATTTTACACAGGCACAAATGTAACGAGCTAAATTCACAACGGCGATACTCTACACAGCCCCGATTCTACACAGGCACAATTGTCACGAGCTAAATTCACCAAAGTCCCGATTCAACACATCACCGATTCTACACCGTCACCAACTCACATCCAATCAACGTATGTCGTTCAAGTATTCCAACTCATCGGCGCACTATGATTGGATGTGAGTTGGTGACGGTGTAGAATCGGTGATGTGTTGAATCGGGACTTTGGTGAATTTAGCTCGTGATAGCTGTGCCTGTGTAGAATCGGGGCTGTGTAGAATTGGGGTTGTGTCGAATTGAGGCATGTGTTGAGTTGGTGATGTGTACAGTTGCTGTTGTGTTGAATCGAGGCATGTGTCGAATTGCCGTTGTGTACAGTTGCTGTTGTGTTGAGTCGGTGATGTGTAGAATCGGGTTCTGTAGAAACGACGTATTGCCAAGGTTAAAAATTCATATAACTGTAACTTGTAAACTACTCGACCGAATCAGCTCAAATTTGAACAACATGTACAATACTGGCTAATCTTCAATTGGTATAAATTTTATAAAAATCTCTTAACGCATTTCATTTTTATAAGAATTTTGAAATTTTGAAAAAAGTATGTAAACGCTGCAGCTCGAACGAATTTTTAGCTATCGGGCTGAAAGTTCGTATTAAAATTGAACAAATTGATGCGGCCTTTGGTATTGAATTTGGGCCAAATCGGTAAAGCGGTTCGGTTTTTATGAGATTTTGAATTTTTCGAAAAATTTTCGTTTTACTCTAATTGAGGTAAAATTTTGACAAAACGAATGATATTTTCTACAGAGGAAAAATAACATTCAGCCCTGCTACGTACCAAATTTGGTGATGATCGGTAAAACGGTTAGGATTTTACGTGATTTTGAATTTTTTCTTATTCAAGGTGATGCATTTTTTCAATTTTAATACTGTAATTTATTTTTGGCATCATACATGGTTACAACTATGTATTGACTTTTCGTTTTTCTTTCTCTTTTCGACAACTTGTTACCAAATTTTATTTCTTCATGATTCAAATTTCTATAAATTTGAGATTCTTAAATTTGTATTTAAAATAAGGATGCAAAGTAGAACTTTGCACATTATCAATAATTTTCATCTTTCCTTTTAATCCTCATCTCCATGAGGAAGCCAACAATAAAATAAAGAAACTTCCTCATAGAGGCGGCTTTGTGAAAGATGAAAATTAATGAGGAAGCAATGTGCAAAGTTCTACTTTAAACTCTACATTAAAATGGAAGAATTATATTGGCCCAATAACTTAAAGTAAAAAAGTTCTTTGGCTCGACATATCAATCGGTTGATCAATCAGCTCAATTTAAAAAACGGACTCCCTAAAAAATTTAATTCTAAAGGTAAAAAAAAAAGTTAGTGATTGGAACAAATAAGTTATTCGGCCAAATTTCCTGAATAAAAAAATTGGTTGTTTGATAAAATCAGTTGGCAGATCCAATAACTCAAACTATACATTTTTGTGACCCAAATAATAAAATTGGCGAGTTTCACCCTTGAATGGAAAAAAATCCGTTGTTCCACTAATAAACTAGTTGGTTGAATCAATAATTTCAAATATTAAAGTTAGTTGTTCGGACATATAAGTCGGTTGACTCAATAACTTAAATCGAACATGTAGTCGGATGAATAGATAAATTGATAAAGATGGAATTAAAAAATTGTTGTTTTTAAATAAACCAGTTGATTTATCCAATCACTGAACGTGAAAAGCTTATGTCTCCGAATAAAAAATTAGTTTGTTCAATCACAAACTTTGTTCAGCAAATCAATTAGTTTTGCCGATCGCTAAAAAAAATTGTAGGCCTAACAAACTGACAAGTTGGTTGGACCAACGTGCCAAATGTAATTTTTTTCGAAAAACCAGCCTCCAATTAAATCGTATTATTAGTCGTTCCAACCAAGTCGTTTTCTGCATTTTATAATCGCAGTTAAAATTTGACATCAACTCTTTAAAATTCTGAATACAGCCCAATGAAAATATTACGTCAACTTATCATATCGTATACATTTGTAACGTTCAATATTCATATTCATTGTGTACATACATAAAGACCGGGGGACACACACGAGCATCTGTATTTATTTTGATTGCACAGGCTAATGGATCAGCACTCAAGTGGTTAGTGCTGGTCAATAAAAAAAAGGCTCCTCTAGCCACATTTCGATTTCACAAATGGAATTGTATAACGTCGGTGCAAACGTAGAGGAATAACACAGTAAAATACTCCAACGATATGACGAGGCTTAACAAAAAAAAAATGACGAGCAACGATAAATGAACGGTTCGAAATATTTTTTAACGAGCCCGTTGGTCAGACAGTTAAACGCGTGGGTTACGCAGTAACTATACGTGAACCCTTGAATCGAAAGCCCACCCACACAGAAGCACAGCAGAGATATCGAGTTAACCCACCCCCCCTCCCCCCTCCTGCGCCAAAAGTGGTCTAGCGAATGGTTTGCGGATGAACGCACTTGTATAATACATTGTATTCAGTGCATATACTCTCTCCTGTTATATGAATCCATTCACACGAGATATAGAAGCGACCACACGATTTTATTTCAAAATCACTGCATCGTCATGCAAAATAATTAATCGCTTTAAGTGTTTTCTCATATGACCACGTGTGATGTATAAATAAAGAAAACAAAAATCATTTGTCACGATTATGACAAGTGGTTGATGAACCTACTGATTGTCGGCATATCTACAACCAGTTAACTAATCCGACAGATCAGCTAATTAAATAAACAACCAATGGCCTAGCTACACTGATCAGTAGGTTGATTCTACTAATATTTTGACAGGCTCAAGTCATTAAATCAATAAGCAACCAATTGACTGACGTAATCAAGAAATTAATTGAATAAACAACCAATTGATTAGGATAGATGGTTAATTCATTGAATAATCAACCGATTGATTATTGTGGCTGATTAATGTGTTAAATGAACAACCAATTGATTAGGTCAGCTGGTTACTTAATTAAATAATCAACCAATTGATTATTGTGGCTGATTAATGTGTTGAATAAACAACCAATCGCTTAGGCCGGCTGGTTACTTAATTGAATAATCAGCCAATTGATTAGCAAAGCTGGTTAACTTGCTGAATAACCACCAATCGATTAGCTGAGCTGATTAATTCATTGAACAAACAACCCATTGGCTGGTTCAACTTATCAATTTGTTGCTGTTACAACTATTTGAATAGCATTGTTGATCAGCTGGTTGAATATATTGCAATCGTATCTGTCTGTTTCACGAGCTGATTGAATAAACAATGAATTGACTGGTTGAACTGCCCAGTTGGGTGTATGTATCTAGGGTTGTTTGGCTGTCCGAAGCTTGAAGTTTTCATCAGTTCGTTGTTTTAGCAACCAATCAATTGTCCGAGTCGATCAATTGTCCGCTTCAGCAGCAATCAACCAATTGCTCGCTTCAACAATTGATTCATTGCCGCAATCAATTTATTGGTTGCTTCAACTGACTAACGGCCACAATCAATCAAACGGTTACTTGAACAACGGGTTAATCGTCCGAATCAATCAATTGGTTGCTTAAACTGGTTAATCGCCCAAATCAATCAATTGGTTGCTCCAACAACTGATCAATGATCTCAATCAAACAATCGGTTGCTTGAACAACGGGTTAATCGTCCCAATCAATCAATTGGTTGCTTAAACTGGTTAATCGCCCAAATCAATCAATTGGTTGCTCCACCAACTGATCAATGATCCCAATCAATCAATCGGTTGCTTGAACAACGAGTTCAAGCAAATCGCCCTATTCAATAAATTGGTTGCTTCACCAACTGATTAATGATTCCAATCAATCAATTGGTTGCTTAAACTGGTTAATCGACCAAATCAATTAATTGGTTACTTCACCAACATGCTAATCGCGCCAATCAATCAATTGGTTGCTTGAACAACGGGTTAATCGCCCAAATCAATCAATTGGTTGCTCCACCAACTGATCAAGAATCCCAATCAAACAATCGGTTGCTTGAACAACGGGTTAATCGCCCTAATCAATCAATTGGTTGCTCCACCAACTGATCAATGATCCCAATCAATCAATCGGTTGCTTGAACAACAAGTTCAAGCAAATCGCCCTATTTAATAAATTGGTTGCTTCACCAACTGATTAGTGATCCTAATCAATAAATTGGTTGCTTCACCAACTGATTAGTGATCGTAATCAATAAATTGGTTGCTTCACCAACTGATTAGTGATCCTAATCAATAAATTGGTTGCTTCACCAACTGATTAGTGATCCTAATCAATCAATTGGTGCCTTCACCAACTGATTAATGATCCTAATCAATCAATTGGTGCCTTCACCAACTGATTAGTGATTCCAATCAATCAATTGGTTGCTTAAACCGGTTAAGTGACCAAATCAATTAATTGGTTACTTCACCAACATGCTAATTGCGCCAATCAATCAATCGGTTGCTTCACCGATGTGTTAATCGCCCAAATAAAGAAATTAGTTGCTTCAACAATTGATTGAATGATTCCAATCAATCAATTGGTTGCTTAAACTGGATAATTGCCTCAATAAATCAATGACCAATTATTTATCCCAATACAAAGCCACATCAGGAATACAGATATTTAAGCAAGCAATGAATACAGATTCAAATGAATATAGCAGCTCGCTTATGTGCCACGAGCACATGAATAACGTCATTATACTAATAATGTACCGGCGATAATAACCTGGCAATATAGAAAAGTACATGTACGGTATATAAATATACATGGAGAAGGGAGACATTGGACGGTTTTTCGCTATGTATGGTCATGCCGAGGGTTTCAAGACGGATATGATATTAAATGCACACTTGGGCACATGCAGTGTGTAATATGATGGAACGTGCGCCGAGGGCGAGTCACGAGCAACACAAGCATCAAGCCACAAAACCACAAGCCACGAGCCATTCGAGGGCCAAGAGTGTCTAAGGGTGATGCTGTTCCACTGATTCTGATGCTTTACGTGGCGTACACGTGTACATATACACTTTTCTGCCATATACATAACTCCTTATCCAACTAAACATAGAGTGGCGGACGGCGACCCCTGTCAGAGGGCTTCCTGCATAATGGCCCTGAGCTACAAGTGGCGCTGGTTTAACTTTCGAGTGCTATTAAGCGATAGTATAGCCAGCACGTTGAAAGTTGAGCTCAAGTCTCCTACCAGTCCTTTTCCTTTCCTTCCTTCCTTCCTCTCTCAGTCAATCACCGATGCTCCGTTGATGTTTGCTCTCCCTACTTTTTTTTTTTGCAACGTCAAATTATCTCGTTTTGTGTCCTTTTTGCTGAATGGCAATGGAAATTATTTGTTCCGAGCTTTGATTTTTTTCGTTGGACATAATGTGAGTCGGTTTTTCTTTGGAGACCGTGTTTTTTTTTTCTTGGTACAAAATTTTTTTTTGGAATGACAAATTATCTCGTTTCGTGTTCTTTTTGGGAAATGGCAATAGAAATAATGAGGTTACAAGCCTTTTTATCATGACTTTTAAAAAAGTGACTTTTTTCCTTTTATGATTCCAGAATTTACAGATCCGACTTCCGGTCGGAAAATGCAACCGCAATTTTTTTTTTCTTTAAGATATCGAATTTTGGTCTTCACTATCGTTCTCAAGTCGCATATACTACCACAGAAAATACCGGTTACAAGTCTTTTTACCATGATTTAAGAAAAAGTGACTTTTTTCCTTTTATGATTCCAGAATTTACAGATCCAACTTCCGGTCGAAAAATGCAACCTACATTTTTTTTTCTTTAACATATCGAATTTTGGCCTTCACTATCGTTAACATTTTGTCATTTCATGTACATTAATATTTCCGAGTAGTTTCACGATCTCTTACAATGAACTTTGTAGTGGAAGTAAATGTGCTTTAAAAAATCCAGTGAATCGTCAATAATAAACGCATTTTCCGCACCCGATCACTTTCCTCGCCTCTCACTCATCCATTTGGTCTTTCATTGCGCCCCACGCCCTTTAATACACAGCCAGGATCGGTCCGATCCTGGCTGTGAAATAGGGAGAATTGAAATTCTTTACTATGAGACATCACAAGAGGATATTATATCCAGTAAAGTCCTGACAGTCTGCCACTTCACTCTATTTCACCGTGAACTACCACAATTTTTTCAGTCATGTCCACTTTTATAAATAGCAGAAAACCATTTTTTTCTCTTTAACCTACTCGTAAATTTTAATACGTCTTGAATAAATAATAATTTTGTATTTGACTTCAGTTTTAAGTGCAAATATCAGACGTCCAAGAAATATTTTTTAAAAAATTATCTCGATTTTAGAGAACCCTTTTTTTTAAATGTGATTCGAAATCTCTTTTTATTTTTATAATTTCTAAAATACGGTTATAAATAAAAATATTATGTATACGGTATTTAATTTTGGCAATTGGAATATTGAAGACAAATACAAAAACATTATTTATACATTTAAGGGAATTCAAAGGCCATTGATTTTTTTTCTAATCGATGAACATTTAAAAAAATTTGTTTACAATCGATTTTTGTTTTCTGTTTAATAGGTTCGAAGCGAGCGAGATTAGCACTGCAAGATAGCAGCACGAACGACGACGACCGAGATTCTGACTCGGGGGGCGAACTTCACGTCATGGATCGTGCAACGGGTAAGTCGATTTTACTGTAAACTAATTTGTACTTTATTTTTTAATTTTTTAAATTTTATTTGTATTTACTCACTTAAGTTCACACTTCGTGTATAACTTACAATATCAGCTCAATCTTAAAATTAAACCGAACTTCAAGTGCAGTTCAAATTTAAGTTTACACTCAACTTTGAGGTCAGTTCAAACTTAAGTTCAAACTTTGAGTTCTGTTCAGACTTACATTCAAACTCAACTTTGAGTCCAGTTCAAATTTAAGTTCACACTCAACTTTAAGTTCAGTTCAAACTTAAATTCAAACTCAACTTTAAGTCCAGTTCAAATTTAAGTTCACACTCAACTTTGAGTTCAGTTCAAATTTAAGTTCACACTCAACTTTGAGTCCAGTTCAAATTTAAGTTCACACTCAACTTTGAGTTCAGTTCAAACTTAAGTTCAAACTCAACTTTAAGTCCAGTTCAAATTTAAGTTCACACTCAACTTTGAGTTCAGTTCAAATTTAAATTCAAACTCAACTTTAAGTCCAGTTCAAATTTAAGTTCACACTCAACTTTGAGTTCAGTTCAAATTTAAGTGCACACTCAACTTTGAGTCCAGTTCAAATTTAAGTTCACACTCAACTTTGAGTTCAGTTCAAACTTAAGTTCAAACTCAACTTTAAGTCCAGTTCAAATTTAAGTTCACACTCAACTTTGAGTTCAGTACAAACTTAAATTCAAACTCAACTTTAAGTCCAGTTCAAATTTAAGTTCACACTCAACTTTGAGTTCAGTTCAAACTTAAATTCAAACTCAACTTTAAGTCCAGTTCAAATTTAAGTTCACACTCAACTTTGAGTTCAGTTCAAACTTAAGTTGAAATTCAACTTTAAGTCCAGTTCAAATTTAAGTTCACACTCAACTTTGAGTTCAGTTCAAATTTAAATTCAAACTCAACTTTAAGTCCAGTTCAAATTTAAGTTCACACTCAACTTTGAGTTCAGTTCAAATTTAAGTTCACACTCAACTTTGAGTCCAGTTTAAATTTAAGTTCACACTCAACTTTGAGTTCACTTCAAACTTAAGTTCAAACTCAACTTTAAGTCCAGTTCAAATTTAAGTTCACACTCAACTTTGAGTTCAGTTCAAACTTAAGTTCAAACTCAACTTTGAGTCCAGTTCAAATTTAAGTTCACACTCAACTTTGAGTTCAGTTCAAATTTAAGTTCACACTCAACTTTAAGTCCAGTTCAAATTTAAGTTCACACTCAACTTTGAGTTCAGTTCAAATTTAAGTTCACACTCAACTTTGAGTTCAGTTTAAATTTAAGTTCACACTCAACTTTGAGTCCAGTTTAAATTTAAGTTCACACTCAACTTTGAGTTCAGTTCAAACTTAAGTTCAAATTCAACTTTAAGTCCAGTTCAAATTTAAGTTCACACTCAACTTTGAGTCCAGTACAAATTTAAGTTCACACTCAACTTTGAGTTCAGTTCAAATTTAAGTTCACACTCAACTTTGAGTTCAGTTCAAATTTAAGTTCACACTCAACTTTGAGTCCAGTTCAAATTTAAGTTCACACTCAACTTTGAGTTCAGTTCAAACTTAAGTTCAAATTCAGCTTTAAGTCCAGTTTAAATTTAAGTTCACACTCAACTTTGACTTCAGTTCAAACTTAAGTTCAAACTCAACTTTGAGTCCAGTTCAAATTTAAGTTCACACGCAACTTTGAGTTCAGTTCAAACTTAAGTTCAAACTCAACTTTAAGTCCAGTTCAAATTTAAGTTCACACTAAACTTTGAGTTCAGCTCAAATTTAAATTCAAACTCAACTTTAAATCCAGTTCAAATTTAAGTTTACACTCAACTTTGAGTTCAGTTCAAATTTAAGTTCACACTCAACTTTGAGTCCAGTTCAAATTTAAGTTCACACTCAACTTTGAGTCCAGTTCAAATTTAAGTTCACACTCAACTTTGAGTCCAGTACAAATTTAAGTTCACACTCAACTTTGAGTTCAGTTCAAATTTAAGTTCACACTCAACTTTGAGTTCAGTTCAAATTTAAGTTCACACTCAACTTTGAGTCCAGTTCAAATTTAAGTTCACACTCAACTTTGAGTTCAGTTCAAACTTAAGTTCAAATTCAGCTTTAAGTCCAATTTAAATTTAAGTTCACACTCAACTTTGACTTCAGTTCAAACTTAAGTTCAAACTCAACTTTGAGTCTAGTTCAAATTTAAGTTCACACTCAACTTTAAGTCCAGTTCAAATTTAAGTTCACACTCAACTTTGAGTTCAGTTCAAATTTAAGTTCACACTCAACTTTGAGTCCAGTTCAAATTTAAGTTCACACTCAACTTTGAGTTCAGTTCAAACTTAAGTTCAAATTCAGCTTTAAGTCCAATTTAAATTTAAGTTCACACTCAACTTTGACTTCAGTTCAAACTTAAGTTCAAACTCAACTTTGAGTCTAGTTCAAATTTAAGTTCACACTCAACTTTAAGTCCAGTTCAAATTTAAGTTCACACGCAACTTTGAGTCGAGTTCAAACTTAAGTTCAAACTCAACTTTGAGTCCAGTCAAAATTTAAGTTCACTTCACTTTAAGGTTAAGTTAAGTTAAATTAATTAAAAATGAAAATAAGTTAAGTTTAAGGTTAAGTTCCAATTCAAAATCAAGATGAAGTTAAAACTTAAGTTTGAACTTAACTTTAAGGTTAAGTTCAAGTTAATGTTATGGCGTAAATTTGAACTTAAATGCTAAATATATTTTTTCGTTCTGGAACTTAATTCTAATCTAAAACTTTCATGTAACTTTAAACCTTAGAGTTTAATTCAGAATATAAGTTTTAACTTGTGGTTGAATTAACGTTTAAACAACAACTTAAACCTAATTCAGTGGTTAAGTTAGAACTAAAATAGAAGAATAGAAAAAAAAAATTAGAAAATATAAATACCATAAATAAATTGAAAAAAAAAAAAGTTACGACTTATATTAGAACTAAAGTTCAAGCTTAACTATGGTTTAAATTTAACTTTGCAATCAAATTTAAAAATCCGGTATGACCCAATGGCGAGCTTTTATTTTATTTATTGTTTCAACACCTGCAACATTGATGAACTTATTAAGAAAATTTACTTATTTAATTGCTATTTTCCTGGCAGTTAGAAAAGAAATTCTTTAACCAACGCAAAGAGGGATTTTTAGCAATAATAATTTTTATGTGATATTCCTTATTCTCAATTCTCTGGATTTATTATTTTTTAATGGCTTTATTGATTTTGGAGACCTTACGAATATTCATTAAATTGTTATAGTGGCTTCTATCAGCGATCGGTCCGGAACGGAAATTGAAATCACTGGACGTAAACGAGAAAACAGCGTCAATGAGTCCGAAGATGGAAGCCCCGAACCTGGTACACCTAGTCCAACCCACACACCGCCCCTCACACCGGCACTTACCCCTCAAAGGGTCGATACCCCAGCGCCCGAAAATCTCAGCTTAAGAAAATCCGCAAGTCCGTCAACCCATCATGGACAGAGCCAGGCGATTATGCAGGCCGTCGATCTCGTTCAACCCAGACACATCAGTCCGCCCCCACAAAACGCACCTTCACTTGCAGTGAGTTACCCTTTTTAAATTTTTATTTTATTAATATTATTATTATTATACGGAATTACACGGAATTTTTTTTTTTTTTTTTTTTTTTTTTTTTCAAAATTTATTTTAGGCAACAAACGAGTTTTATTGTTTAGCTTTTTTAAAAAAATGACGAAGTAATTTCGTGTATCTTATTATATGTTTCAATCATGGGAATGAAATCCCAGATTCGAATTAAAAAAATTGTTTGAGTTGTGCTTTTTATAGTGTTGTTGAATATTTTTTATTTGGAAGTATAATGGAAATGAAGAAAATAAAAATATGTATGAAATCGAAATTACGAAAAAGCACGGGACATTTTTTTTTTTTTTCGAATGTTTATTTCAGACAAAAAACGAGTTTTATTTTTTAGCTTTTTTAAAAAATGACGAAGTAATTTCGTGTATCTTATTATATATTTCAATCATGGGAAAAAAATTATGGATTTGAATGAAACAAATTGTTGGAGTTGTGTTTTTTTTATAGTGTTGTTGATTATTTTTTATATGGAAGTATAAAGAAAATTCAGAAAATAAAAATACACAAAAAAACATGTTTTTTATTGTTCAATCAATGGTATTAAGAAACCCATCATATTTATGTTTTGTAATAATCAAAATGTCGAAAAAATCTCAAATTTCGAATATAAAAAATTCTTCATCATTTCATTTTTTTTTTTTTTTTTTCAAACTTTATCTAATAAAAAAGAAGAACCACTACAGATTTTTCATATTCGAATATGTACACTTTTGTATGATTAAAACACCGTTAATCAATATTTAAATATATCAAACAAGATGTTTTTTTTATCGACCAAAAAAGCCTACATGGATGAATATATATTTATAGGAATATAAATATGAATATTTATTCATTAATAAAATATATAAAATACGAATATAATGACATAAAATAGAAATAAATAAAAAAATGTAGATAAATATAAAATATGTGAATTTTTTAAAATTTCAATGTTTTTCGATTTTTCGTAAATGACTACAACGACACATGACAGTCGTATGAAATTGAATTGCAGGCCGCAGCTGCAGCTGCCGCGCACTTTTCGCCCTACGCGCCACTTTACGGTCCGACGGCGAGTTCGTTGTACTGCTCACCCGCGGCTCTTTATCAACATCAGCATCATCCTCATCATCTTCACGAGCCGAGAGAAATTCAGATGCAGATGCAAATGCAGATGCAGAACGTTCAGCAGCCTTGCGGTCTTCAAGTGCAGCAGCAACAGCAGCAACAACAACAACAACAGAGGTCGCCAGTTGACGTTTTACTTCGAGTTTTTCCCGGTAGGCGTCGGGCTGACGTCGAAGCGCTTCTCCATCGTTGTAAAGGTAAGATATTTTTACAAATCAATAAATCCTTAGAGATTTATTCCCTTAAGTTTATAGAATAGAATATTAAACATATTCTAAATTATAGAATAGAATATTAAACATTGTTTCTATATCACATATAGAAAATCGGAGAATACAAATTTTAGATGAGGGTTTAAATTTAAGTTTTAATTCAAGTTGGAATTTTAGTTTTTATTTAAGTTGGACATTAAGTTTTAATTTAAGTTGGACATTAAGTTTTAATTTAAGTTGGACATTAAGTTTCAATTTAAGTTGGAACTTAAGTTTTAATTTAAGGTGGAACTTAAATTTTGATTTAAGCTGGAACTTCAATTTTAATTCAAGCTGGAATTTAAATTTTAATTTAAGCTGGAACTTAAATTTTTATTGGCGCTGGAACTTAAATTTTTTATTTAATTTGGAACTTAAGTTTTTATGTAAGTTGGAAATTAAGTTTTAATTTAAGTTGGAAATTGAGTTGGAACTTGAGTTTTTATTTGAGTTGGAAATTAAGTTTTGATTTAAGTTTAAAATCAAGTTTTGATTCTATTTCAAAAATATTTTTCTGCCAATTTAGTTTTAAGTTGCAATTGAACTAAACTATTACTTCCGATTCGGTTTCAAGTAACAGTGTACAATTTAACTTAAGGCAGGAGTATAAAAAATCTGATATACAGCTGAAATCATAGTTTAACAGGAAGAAAAAATTTAGACCTTCATCTAATACATGCCCTAGTGCAACTATCACCGTAAGTTGATACTCAAGTTTAAACTTGAGTTACTTAACAACCTATGAATTTAATTTCTAGCAGAAAGAGTCGTTAGGGGGTCGTATAAAAAATCTGATATACAGCTGAAATCGTAGTTTAACAGGAAGAAAAAATTCAGACCTTCCTCTAATACATGCCCTAATGAAACTATTACCGTAAGTTGATACTCAAGTTTAAGCTTGAGTTACTTAACAACCTATGAATTTAATTTCTAGCAGAAAGAGTCGGTAGGGAGTCTTATAAAAAATCTGATATACAGCTGAAATCATAGTTTAACAGGAAGAAAAAATTCAGACCTTCATCTAATACATGCCCTAGTGAAACTATTACCGTAAGTTGATACTCAAGTTCAAACTTGAGTTACTTAACAACCTATGAATTTAATTTCTAGCAGAAAGAGTCGTTAGGGGGTCGTATAAAAAATCTGATATACAGCTGAAATCGTAGTTTAACAGGAAGAAAAAATGCAGACCTTCATCTAATACATGCCCTAGTGAAACTATTACCGTAAGTTGATACTCAAGTTTAAACTTGAGTTACTTAACAACCTATGAATTTAATTTCTAGCAGAAAGAGTCGGTAGAGAGTCGTATAAAAAATCTGATATACAGCTGAAATCATAGTTTAACAGGAGGAAAAAATTCAGACCTTCATCTAATACATGCCCTAGTGAAACTATTACCGTAAGTTGACACTCAAGTTTAAACTTGAGTTACTTAAAAACCTGTGAATTTAATTCCTAGCAGAACGAGTCGGTGGGGAGTCGTATAAAAAATCTGATATATAGTTGGCATCATAGTTTAACAGGAAAAAAATATTCAGACCTTCATCTAATACATGCCCTGGTGAAATTATCTACCCTAAGTTGAAACTCAAGTTTAAACTTGAGTTACTTAACAACCGATCATTCATTTGTTCCAGGCGATGTTGTATCGGCGATGGAAGTTTTAGTCTGCGAGGACAGTCTGCAGCCCAAATCGGCGTTCTCACCTTTGGCTGGAGCTTTGGCGTCTGCAGCTGCGGCTTCGGTTGCCTCGGCATCTGCGACGGCGGCTTACGTTGCGCGCGGCGGTTATTGCGGTCCAAGTCCACCGACACGTCACAGATTCCTCGCCGCACCTTACACAGGCACTGGATACCTACCAACAGTCATCAGGCCTCCAAATCAGAACGCGCACGCCAATGGAACCGGCGAAACTTATCGCGAAACAAGTCCCGACGACGCTAGCGACAAAACGAGCTATTCCGAGTGACCTGAACAACGACACACACCATGGTCTTATCCCTGAAACGATTATCATCGATAATGCGCAAAAACAATCGGCAATCGTCGATTTCTCCTTCGCGGAAAAAAAAAAATTAAACACGTTTTTAATCGTCAACGCAGTTTTCGGATTCGCCGATTTTGTTCATTTTTCGAAGTGCTGATGAATATTTAGGCGAGAAACTGCGCGCAGCGCCACCTAGTTGAATATTTTTTACTTCCGCTCAATGCCACAAGTGGCGCTGAAGTAACAACGAAGAATTACGACTACTGAGTATCAGTGCAACAAAAAGTGAAAAACGATACCGAAAAAGTTGATTACGATTGATGAAAAAGTTTTTTTTTAACAATTTTTCACCGTGCTGATTAATTCTAAAGCTGGAAGCTGCGTGCAGCGCCATCTAAAAGAAAATATCTATTTTCGCTCAACGCCACAGGTGGCGCTGAAGTTCCAACTAGGAATCACGATTTCTAAACGCCAATACAGCAAAAAGTGAAAAAGAAAGTTATCAACAGTTTGAAGATCGGGGGGAAAGAATTTTCAAAACTGATTTGAACTGAGCGCCATCTAACAGGAAATCTCTACTTTGGTTCAACGCCACAAGTGGCACTGAAGTTCTAACGAAAAATCGCAACTTCTAAATGCCAATTCCGGAAAAAGTGGGATCAAAAATAAATTGGAAAGTTGACGATGGGCGAGAAAAAGTTTCAAATATTATTTTTTAACATTCCATGGAAACTACGTGCAGCGCCATCTAGACGAAAAATCGTAATTCCGCTCAACGCCACAGGTGGCGCTGAAGTTCTAAGTAAGAACGAGAACTTCTAAACGCCAATGCTGCGAACATTGAAAAAAAATAGATAAACTGGAAAGTTGACGATGGTCGAGAAAAAACAATGTAATATTATTTTTTAACATTCCACGGTAGGAAACTACGTGCAGCGCCATCTAGACGAAAATTCGTAATTCCGCTCAACGCCACAGGTGGCGCTGAAGTTCTAAGTAAAAACCAAGACTTCTAAATGCCAATGCAGCGAAAAGTGAAAGGAACGCTAATAAGTTCATCGGCATGAAAAAAAAAGAGTTTTTAATATAGTTTTTCAAATACAAAAGTGGGGAAAGAGATTTTTAGTAACTGTGACTTTATTACGGGCGGCAAAATGATTTTGCCGCATTTCGTGAAGCTACGTAACGTGTGTAGATAGTTATAACGATGAAGAATGAAGAGCCTGTGAGACTTTAATTAGCGATTACGTGTGTAGATAGAAAACCGGTTATGAAATATATATAAAATTTAAAAAAATAGATAAACGATGCCCATTGGGCGGGAAAATATTAATAACAAGCTGGAATAAAAAGAAAGTGTGGCCGAAACATGTGTAAATAATGGAAGTTGAAAACGATTTATTAAATCGAACAATTTGTCCACTTTATGATTATTGCTATTCCGTCTGATATATTGTAAACCGGTTATAGAAGTGTTTGTAATTAAAAGAAACGGCCGCGAGGCGACAAAAATATGGCGAACCCGTACGAAAAGATGAGGAAGAGTTCAAAGATATCGAAAACCGTTTCAAGGAAAAAACATGACGAAAAAAAAACTATAAATACGTATGTAATGTAATGACAAAAAAATGAGTATACGCTGAGTATAAATGAATTAATAAAAATTAATATCAGGTAAGCGTATGATGCAAATGTACACGATGTTTAGCAAGATTTTAGAAATTTTAGAGCGTCTCTTTGATCTCGATATGATTTATTCGTAATTTATTCCGCCATTATTCGGCGCTTGCACTTACCGAACCGGAAGTCAGCGGTGCCGCAATAACACTATCTGTATGAAGCGAAATGCCTCAATAAAATGACTATCGATATTCCAATTAAATTTTCCATTATTTTACAATTATTTATCACCCTCCTTAAATAAATCTGTAGCATACTTTTGCAAATTGGTGCTTGTTTTTCCATCCACAGAATCAAGTAAGTATTCTTAATTAATTTGCCTCGGAATATTTCATTAAAATAACTATTGAATAAAAAATAAAACAATTTTTTTTAATAAGAGAAATAATTACCTATTTATTTATTATTAATAAGGGTTAATAACAATTTTTTTTAATAAGGATAATAAATAATTACCTATTTATTACTATTTGTAAACAAACAATATTTTTAATAAAAAGTTATATGTTTTAAGACGAAAAACTGCGTGCAGCGCCATCTGGAAGAAAGACTACTTCCACTCATCGCCACAGGTGGCGCTGAAGTCCAAACAAAGAGTTTCGATTATCTGTTATTTATTTTTTACGTTTTTATGACTTTTCCGACTATTATTTATTACCTTCTTAACAAATATTGCCACGAAAACTATAGTTATATAAACCAATGCAGATCGTAGTATATAAAAAAAAATAATAAGTCGAAATAATTGCTTATTTGTAGTTCCATTTTCCAACTGCTTTGATTATGTAACGTGTAAAAAATATCCATAAGGAAGGAAAATTAAATTTTTCAAATTAAATTTTACAAATTAAATTTTTCAAATTAAATTTTACAAATTAAATTTTACAAATTAAATTTTTCCAATTAAATTTTACAAATTAAATTTTACAAATTAAATTTTACAAATTAAATTTTTCAAAAATATCCATAAGGTAGGAAAATTAAATTTTTCATATTAAATTTTACAAATTATATTTTTCAAATTAAATTTTACAAATTAAATTTTTCAAAATAAATTTTTCAAATTAAATTTGTCAAATTAAATTTTACAAATTAAATTTGTCAAATTAAATTTTACAAATTAAATTTTTCAAATTAAATTTTACAAATTAAATTTTTCAAATTAAATTTTACAAATTAAATTTTACAAATTAAATTTTACAAATTAAATTTTTCAAATTAAATTTTTCAAATTAAATTTTACAAATTAAATTTTTCAAATTAAATTTTTCAAATTAAATTTTACAAATTAAATTTTTCAAATTAAATTTTTCAAATTAAATTTTTCAAATTAAATTTTTCAAATTAAATTTTTCAAATTAATTTTTACAAATTAAATTTTTCAAATTGAATTTTTCAAATTAAATTTTTCAAATTAAATTTTTCATATTTTTACATTCAAAGAGTAAAAAAAAAATGCTTACATTTTGTAGATCCTCGATCGCTCAAGTTCCAATTCGTGCCAGATTCAACGAAAAGCGTCACAAACTGTGGCGATGTAAACCGATACAGAGTGGGAGTGTCTCCACTAGTGACAAATCCATTCAAGCTGCAATTTACCAATTACGAATAATCGACGAAAAAAGATCTTTCCGCTACTTTCACAAATTTCATTGGTTCCATTGTATTCCGTTCAAGCGTCGCGGTTAAAAATCTCACTCGCGCTCGATGTATCTTCTTTTTTTTTTTTTGCGGTTGGCTGGGCTAATTTGTTCTGGCAAGCGTGTGACGCGCCCTCTTCACAATATCCGCAGTAAGTAAAAGTGTATCGAGTCTCTTTCCTGCGCTGCGTAGCAACAGCAGCAGAATAGGTGAGGCTACGAAGGGAAAAGGACGATTAGGAACCGTGCAAGCTAAGTATCCGATTTCCTGAACCTATAAACTTCTTGGCTATATCTACGGTGTAAGGAAGAGAAAACTCGCGTACTAGTAGAGGGTGGAGTCGAATTTAATTTGGGTACGCGATAGAGTGCCTCGCGTTCTTGTACATCCATCGGATCGGATTCGCTTCATGTTTGCTTTTTTCCTGCTTTTTTTAATCGTCTGCTCTATCGTTGAGTCTTTCTCTCGCTCGGGATTCTTTATATATGGATAGAACGAATGTCAAGTGGGCACCTAACGTGTGCGTCGCGAGGGAAAAAGGAAACCGAAGCGAGATGAGGAAAACGAAACGCTTTGTAGTCACTGAAGCGAGGTTACGTTCGGACGTGTATATGTGTGTGTGTTGCTTTTTTGTGTTTTCGGAGACGAGCTGAGTATCGATATATGTTGGGGCTAAGAACGTGGCGAGTAAATGTCCATTTTTATTCATATACATTTGACTAAAAAAGCCTGCAAAGTAGAACCTTGCAAATTGCTTCCTCATTATTTTACACCTTTAACGAAGCTGCCTCTATGAGGATGTACGTTGATCGATTTTGGCTTCCTCATAGAGGAAGCTTCGTTAAAGGTGTAAAATAATGAGGAAGCAATTTGCAAGGTTCTACTTTGCAGGCTTGTTTCAGCTTGAAAGACTATTCAGAAAAATGCTGAGGAAGCAATTTGCAAGGTTCTACTTTGCAGACTTTTTTTATACCTTGTGTCTCTTTTGCAGAGGTGTTTTATACAGCTATAAATCACCTCTGCAAACACCGTTACATCTAATTTTGATTAGATACAAATTTTTGTCGTACTTTCTCAAGTTTTCCGGAAGTTATAGCGAAAATCTACATTTTTTTTAAAATGAAAAATGGTGTAAAATCCGAACGACTTTACCGATCATCACCAAATTTGGTACATGGCATTTCTGAATGTTATTTTTCGTCTGTACAAAATTTCTGTTCATTTGTTGAAATTCGACGTAATTTAGATCAAAATCTATTTTTTTCGAAAAATTCAAAATTCTATAAAATCCGAACCGCTTTACCGATTTCGTCGAAATTCAATACCATACAACATTGAACGTATCTTCAGTTATGAAGAACTATTTAGCCAAATCGGCGAACTTTTACGAAAGTTAGAGCGACCACGCCCTTTTTTCAACAAATTAAAATCAACATAAACTCTTAATGACTTCACATATTTTGGCAAAAATCACAACATTCAAAGAGGGGCAGCTACTCTACTTGCGTGCCAAATTTGAGCCGGATCGCTCGAACGGTTACCGAGTGAGAGGAGATTGAATTTTCGAAGCCCAGCACACACACACACACACACACACATACATACATACGGACATTTTTTCTAAACCACTTTTCTCGACGTTTTAGGTGATTCTAAGCATACTGACATGAAAATCTCGAAAAAAAAAAAATTTCATGAAAACAAAGCTTCCTCTATGAGGAAGCAAGAATGTTTTTCTTAACGTAAAAAATGTTAACCGTCTCGAATAAGATGAAAATAATTATGATAATCGCCCTAAAAATGAAAAAGGGCAGACGTAAACTTTTTTTTTCTTTTCTTTATCAAAATTTTTTTTTTTTAATTTTGTATTTTTCAATCAATAAAAAAGGTTTATGAGCGATTCCATCGG
The DNA here is from genome assembly GCA_963970395.1 of Ephialtes manifestator. Lineage (NCBI taxonomy): Eukaryota > Metazoa > Arthropoda > Insecta > Hymenoptera > Ichneumonidae > Ephialtes > Ephialtes manifestator. The sequence continues at coordinate 4,163,406 of OZ019968.1, read as the reverse complement.
TAATCGGCCGAGGATTAACCTCGTATTTTTTTAATCGAATGAAACTTTTTTACGTTATCTGTATATGAAAAGAGGAGACCCCGATTTTTTTGTTGGACTAAAAAAAAGATTTTCTAAAATTATAGGTGACATTTTTTTCGGAAAATAGACGCAAATTTTCGGTCACAAATTAATATCTCCGGTTCTATCTGTCTTAGAGCTATAAACCAGAGCACATTTTGAAGCTAAAAGAACACGCTTTCATGACATATTTTTCCAATAGTTGTGAAATAGCAAACTACTGTTGTTATAAACAATTGAAAATTGAAACAATTTTTTAAATGCAAATTTCGATGTTTTCAATTTTTTTTCTAATTGCATTTAGTTGTTCATGCAATTCTTTAACTTTTACCATTTTTTTCGCAATGGAGTCTTGACGGACTCTATTTTTTTCAGAATTTATAAGATGTTGCGTCGATCAATCAGTAAAAAATCGTTTCTATAAAAAATTCCTTTAGTACATTTTTTAAAAACTTAAAAAATATTCCATGTTCATACTGACGATTTTTCTGTAGGTTCTGCCCACATTTTTGTAAACTGTGACTTTTTCCGTCAAATCGAAGGTAACTAAGTAATTTCAACCTTATACTGGATCCTAAAATTCAGAACGAAACCCAAAGCACATTTTTAACAAACACATAATATATAACGTTGTGATAAAATATAAAAAATATTAAACGTATTAAAAATGAAGAAAAATATAAAAGTAAAAAATATATAAAAAGCAAAAAAAAATGTAAACTTTGTATTGTCGCTTATTATTCCTGTAAAAGATCGACCATTTTATTCAAATGGATATAGTAGAGGAAATATGAGAGAATAAAGTGTTCTGCGTGCAATAAAGTGGACATACGTATACCAATAGCCAATAGGGCATTTATAACAAACAATCGATACTGGAAGTTGAGTGTTATTCGTACGCGAAATGTCAGAATTTTGGCCACTGTGCATCAGTGGAACAACGCCAACAGCAGCAGCAGCAGCAGCAGTAAATGCGAATACAGAGCATCGTCATCGATACGTACTCAAATACTCGATACCTACTACCCGATGTTTAATCCGCGGTCCGACTCTATTGACTCCTCGATTTTACCGTGACAGTTTTGCATTGTTCTCCCGTAATACATAGGTACAATATATAGATAAATGTAGTATAGATTTATTTACGTACAGAATAGCAGAATGGATAAAATTTAAAGGGTCAGAGATGATATGAAACTCATCGTGGCCTCAATACAAATGAAATAATACGCATTAAGTAAAAGATATATTTTTCGAAAAATGATAATTAATTTCATTAGAATTTAGACTGCGTTTATGAGCATTTAAATTTTCAGGGTTTGAGAATTCGTGGCTGTGGAATGTCTAATTATGTTTTTGAAAGTACGGCTGCGACCGCCAAAATAAATTAAAAAATAATCATACATTTTTTTTATTTCCGTAATAAAATTTGTAAACTTTCCGTTTTATGTTCGAAGTTTCATTAAAAAAAAAAGACCGAATTATTTAAACTATGAAAGTGCAGTATTGTTTGTGCGTACAGATTTTGAATAACAATGACTTTAATGAATGATGCATTTTCCAACAAAAGTTCGAATGCAAGTAAAACAAGGATGCAAAGTTGAACCTTGCACATTGCTTCCTGATTAATTTTCATTTTTCACAAAGCCACCTTTATGAGTAAGCTTATTTATTAATTTTGGCTTCCTCATAGAGAAAGCTTTGTAAAAAATGAAAATGAATGAGGAAACGATGTGCAAAGTTCTATTTTGCAACTTTTTTCGTTACCTATATAGTTCTTGAAAAATTCAGAACCCCATAAAAACCGAACTTTTTTCCCGATTCATTCCAAATTCAATACCGATCCTCCTTTAACATAGCTTTATTCATAATGTTGTTTTCTGATAAAATTGTATATAAGTAGAGATATCACTAGTAGAGATGTAAGTGTATTAATTTTTGTACTTTTCCAAAGTGAATGCAATGTACTAAAATCTGAGCAAATAGCGTTCCCCTGATTGGCGCGCCGGTCAGCACTTCACACTTCATTGGAACGCTGGCTTCTGATTGGTGCGCCGGTCGGTGCTTCGCATTGCACTCGACAGAAGCGGCAATCAGATGTCGATTTTTTTTTCTTATGTTTATATTCAAAACAGAATCATATATACATATATATATATATATATATATATACACGAATAAGCTAAATTGTTATTTCGATTTTAATTTAATATAACTTGGAGTAATGTACAGAATTTAAAAAAATTGGCAATTCGACAAAATACATTACACGATTGAAAATAATGTTCAAGTTGCAGAATAAACGGATAATGCGCTACTATGACGTGTTGACTCAAGGACCCTGAAAAATTATTTGGAACGGTAGAAGTGAAAAAAGGTTTTCTTCTAATACACCAACTCATTGCCAGAATTTGACAGATGAAAAAATTCGTATGCAGCTGTTGTAAATAAATTATTCACTTAGCAATTACTGTTCGTACAGTAATCATAGATTTGATTTAAATATTCCTCATTGGAGATATTATTTTTTTCGCTGTCTTTTACGTCCTCAAGTGCGGTACATATCAGCAGCAGTTATTCGACGATTCTTCTGCCAGTAATATAGTATGAAAGAAATAATAAAATTATCATAGACCGGCTATAAAAGACACCAGCGGTGTTGGGGGATGAAGGAAGTAAAATGACAGAAAGAAAGGTCCTTTCTCCCTGAACAGTTCAGATTCACTTGCCTTCATAAAATGTCTTATATTTGATGTATTTTTTTGTACACTAGCTGTCACTTCTCAACATGTAATAATAAAAGTTAAAGCTTATTCATCTTACAACATCCCACTAAAATAAAAATCATGTGAATAAACATCGCGGTTATAGATATTACATATTATCGCAAATTTTATACAACAAAATATATTTTTCAATGTTCTTTAAATATTATAAAAATACTTGATTATTCTTACTTCTTAAATCTTCGAATGCTACACTTTAAAAAAAATATATTAATAAAAAAAAATTCACAACAATAATAAATTTCTTTTTTTTATATCCCAACGAATTTTCGAATATTCTTATTAAATATTAGAATTTCCTCACAATAAATACCGGCATACCACAAAACCTTATTTTTACTTAGTCCAAGATATGTTATAAACATTTCAAATAAATTCCACCAAAATTCAGCGTAACATGATAAAATCTAAAGTTTATTCGGATTGCCAGCCAAAAGTATTACAAAAAAAGTTGCATGGTCTTAATACTTAATTTTATCAAATACAGTAAAAGTATATTAAAAAATGTTAATAAAACATTTTATTTTTTAAATCGAATAATAAATGTGATACTTTTCGCCATTTTTCCTTGCATTCAAATACCTATTTACTGCAAACTACCCCCTCTTCCCTTCATTTTGTCACTGCGCCGCACTCACCTTTCCGTGGCTATTATTATCCAGCAGTGCGCGATATTCTCGAACGCATCTGCCGGATATTGCTCGACGGTTCGTGCCGATAAAAATTTCCATGCAAATTATAGTGGCAGAAACGCCCTTCTGTGACTGTCCCGTCAGCCCCCGCAATCGTCTACCCCTTGCCCGTCTCATCATCATGCTCTTCTCCAGCTTCGCTTACTGGTCTGCCTCTTTTTTTTCACCTATAATTTTTTTTCTCTCATTCTATCACTCCAGCAGCTCTATGCCACTCGCATATATTTTTAAAAAGTAGAACCTCTTAGCATCTGAGACCATTATCCATCAACGCGTTGCTTCTAACTGGCAACAATAAAAAAAAAAGACAAATTGTAATTTCGAGGTGGTAAAATATTTTTAAAAAAGCGATTTGGATGTATAAATCCATATTAAAAGATGAAAAGCTCATTGAGTCCATTTATTTCAGCAATGGCTCTGATCTTTACTTTCCAGTAAAAACCGAATTGAAATTTATCTACTTATAATCTTTTTTACATTTGCGCGGTGTGCAGATTTTGGTGTAGAGTAACTTGGTGTAGAGCTGCGTGCGTGTACAGTTGGTCGGTGCACACCTTTTGTGTACACTTGTCGTGGTGCATAGTTTTCGGTACAGAGTAATTTGGTGCAGAAGTGCTCGCGTGTTCAGTCCTTCGGTGTCCACTTTTTGTGTAGACTTGTCTTCGTGTACACTTGGGAAGTGCACAATCGGCCCGGAGCCGAGTCTGTCTTATGGCCATTTTTCTTATTTTAAAAAGCTACCATTCTAATTCGAAAATATCTGGCGACAATTTGCCACGCGAGATGCCATTAGTGATTATGAATGATAAATTTTGTCAAAGGAACGGTCGCCGTGTGGTAAAATTTCGGTTTTGACTAGGGTAGAAGTACCGGTTGTGGCCACTTTAAGAATTTTCCCATTTTCAAGTACTTGTGATTGGGACAAAATATCATAAAACTGTTTTGGACCTATACTTTTACATATCTGAGAAGAATATAATTTCAGATTTCTAGCATTAAAATCTTCATATGTGTCGAGAAAACACTGGAAAATAGAAAAAAGTAGGAGCATAGCCATTTCACCAGTTCTGGCCACCTATGCACCGGTTTTGGCCACAGTAATGTACCGGTTTTGGCCATGCTTAAAATTAGAATAACTCAATATTCACTGCACTTCAAACATTTTTCAAGGTGTGTTTAATAAATCAAAATCGTATTCTTATGAAAGCATCCAATTCCTCTACACGAAAATGTCTTTAAAACACAGATGCCATCCGTCAACCTAACTAACCTTTTTTGACATTCGTCTCCTTCGTTTTGCACTTTTTCGTAGCAGCTTTCTTTGTCACAAATAGTCATACATTATATTAATGTTTTACTCTTTACACTTTTATTTTTATGTTTACCAGAGTTCATTCCGAAAGTAGATTTTCGCATTGCATAATGATGGGAATCTTCAACATAAAAGGTGTTCCACCGCTTTACCTTCTTTTTTACTATACATTTCTAAGGATATATTTTTCTTAGCGTTTTTTCGTTTTTTTGTTTCTTCTTTACGAATTTATGAATTGATTGTGAAATAATTAACGAAAAATTAATGATTATATTATCATGGCCATATCCGGGGCAACATGCTTATTCCATGTACCAGTTGTGAATAAAATAATATAATAAATAATAAAATAAGAATAGGATTAAGATAAGTTAAGTAAAGTAAGGAGAAAGAGGATGTAAGGGAGAGACGGAAGTCATTGTAACCCCTAGGGGAGGCAATAAAATATTCATACATGTACCAGTTGTGGCCATCGTATTTTTTATAAATGTATAGCTTTATTTCAAACTTTTAGTACATCAACATTTGCAGTGATGACTCTTAAGATTGATATGTGCAAAGCTGCATGCAATTCGCCAACTATATAATCCGAATATGTATCTAGAGCTTTCGTCAAAATCTTGTCGAATTCCGTAAGGAGTTGACAATTTGATGAATCAGCTGATGATACTTTAATTATTGACACAGTACTTTTTGTAATGGAGACGAACGGACGTCAAAATGACGATAAATGTGTTTCCAAAATACACAACGTTATGAAAAATTATGATTAAATACAGGTACGGAATTAAAGGGGCGAAATGTTTTTCGGTAGCAGCAGCGCGCAACGTGTAAGACGCGCCACGCTGTTTACTGTAAACATTGAGTTCAGCGAGAATCGGCCTAGCCGGCTGCACTTGACGTAGGTTTTCTGCTGGTTTCCCTACGTCCTCGGCAAATGCGAGTGTTTCTATATCCACCTTAAGTCGGCCGCAGCCGCAGCGCACGATAACTACGAGTTTCGCCTTCCGCAATCTGTTTCGTAATCTCTCGTTTAATCTCGTATGGGTTGGGGAAAAAATCGTAGGTGCAAAAATCGACCAAAAGGGTACGCCCGTATATAATAAATAAATAAATTTAAAAAAAATAGCCACGAAAAACGTATTTAAGTGTGGGGGTGGCCACAACCGGTACTTCTAACCTAGTAATTTTTAAAAACTTTAATTTTTCAATAGATTTTTATTAAACATACATTTTTTAATATTTTTATCTTTTGTTTGGGCGACGAGCTCCTTATACCTGCACCTTGTACCGTTACCCACAGGCAGTATGTTGCCTTCTGTAAAAATGTATAGTACCGATGATGGTCTTTGTTTAAAAATGAATATCATATCATTTAGCTTAAATATGATGTACACATGGACTACAATGGTACAAGGTTTAAATACAAATTTGAAAAAAATCTATCGGGGCAGTTGAAATTCTGTGATACGTTAAATTTTTAAAGACATGTCTTTAGAGCATAAACAAGCCTTAAAGTAGAACCTTGCAAATTGCATAGCAATTATTCATTTCTATTTTTTTAAAATAATTTTCGAGTTATAGAATATTTATATTGAAAAGTTATGGTTGGAAAAAATAAAACTGCAAAGTGGATCTTTGCGAATTGCTTCCTAATTATTTTTAACTCTTTATAAAGGTTCCTCTATGACGAAGCCAAAATCGATGTACATACTTGCTCATACTTCTTTTCTTACGTAGTGAACAAATTGAATAAATATTATTATATTAAAAGACATTAAAATATATCCATCACTTTTTTTTCACCGATTCTGCAAATGTACCTGCAAAAATCGTCTCAATCGTGTATATAAGACGTTAAGGAGCCCTTTAAAGAGGGTCTGCCGTTAATGATGCATTCAAATCAACAAATAACTTCATTATGCTCGCGACTACGATAAAATAAAATAAATTAAATAAGTTAAATCAATTTTTTTTTAAGTCCAAGATGCAACTTAATATATGAAAGAGAAACTAAAGTGCGTCAGAGGGCGAGAATATGGGTGAGGGAGTGCTCACTCGAATGCCACGTCTCGCCACCCTTATATCAATTAAATGAGGCTTAACATTCCTGGCCGCGAGAAGCCGTCGGGTTCTAGCGAGCTGCAAATTGCAGACAATATCCCGAGGGGGGGTTTTACTGCCGCAACTATACAATACTGTACCGCCCCATAGAAACTGGTATACTATAGTATATATTGTATTAACCCTATATATATATATGTATATATATAGGACATTCTATGACATCGCGATCAAATTGTGGCGGTGATGTGTCAGAACGGTCTCGTAATTTTCTATATTAAAGTACCTACTAAAAAGCATGAGAATTTTTTTCTTTTCAATTTTTTACAAACTTTTTAAAATATAATTAAAAAAAAGTTAAAGACCAGTTATAAAATATCCATGTTGACGTAATACTTAAAAAATGTGTTGTATTGCAAAACAGTTCTCTGCATTTTTTTAAATTTCACAAAATGGTAGTTTTAATTTTTTTTTTAAATTACATCTCACTAAAAAGGTTTTCCAAAAATTGCAAAAAGTGTTATATGTATTTTTCGGATAAAAAATTGCGGGGCACTTCTGAGAACCAGACATTGATCGCGATGTCATGTCCCATATATGGGTCATTCCATACCTAGTGGCCCATTCATTGGCCATCACGCAAATTTTTCTGTAGTTAGTAATAAGCATAATAAAGAAAATTCTGTGAAATGTTGAGAAAAATCGGAATGGTCTGACTCACCGAAAAAAATATATTATTACTTCATTTTGTCAAAAAATGGCGGAAGTTGCTTTTGAGCGACTATGGAATTTTTTTTTTTAAAAGGCCATTCAAAAACGTACATTTTATGCAGTAACCAATTTTTTGTACGGTCGGTAATTTTCAATATACAGCGAATTGAAAAAAATGAAATAAAAAAAATCGTTATTAAATTCTGGGCAAACTATACGTGCTAAAATTCTGAAATCATTTATGGATGGCCGTGATACTCTAAAAACAACTTTTGAAAAAATTATGGACACTTTTTGCGAACATGCTAAATTTTGGTGGCCCACTTGGTATGGAATGATCCATATATAAAGTACGGCTGTAGTAACCACGTGGCCTCTCGCATTAAAGTTCATACGGAGGTGGTTTTCGAGGTTGACGCTTCCCTCGTTCCCGCCTGCGTGGATTACGTGAGTTTGAACGTCCCTGGTAGGATTCGTAACCAATGGATGGCTCGACTAGACTAAACTCAGCGGGATGTAGATATATTATATTTCGCGAAGCCTTCGCTACCCTGCAACACTCGTAAATTATTTACAGCACCTCCAACTTATTAGACTAATGGGACTTTGTGAGAGATTAATTTGAAATAAAGGTGGAAACACACGGGGAATTATTGATCACTATCAATAACTATAAAGTGACCGCTTTGAATATATAGTTAATTTCGCTTCCTCATAGAGAAAGTTTTGTTTCCATGAAAAAAAAAAAAAAATTCCAGAAAAAACGTCCAGAAACGTGATCTGGAAAAAAAAGTCCGTATGTATGTATGTGTGTGCATACAACGGCAATACGTCGTTTTTACAAAACCCGATTCTACACATCACCGACTCAACACCACCGACTCTACACAACGGCAATTCGACACATGCGTCGATTCAACACAACAGCAACTGTACACATCACCAACTCGACACATGCCTCAATTCGACACAGCCCCGATTCTACACAGTCACAACTGTCACGAGCCAAATGCATAACGGCAATACTCTACACAGCCCCGATTCTACATAGGCACAAATGTCACGAGCTAAATACACAACGACAATACTCTACACAGGCACAACTGTCACGAGCTAAATTCATCAAAGTCCCGATTCAACACATCATCGATTCTACACCGTCACCAACTCACATCCAATCAACGTATGTCGTTCAAGTATTCCAACTCATCGGCGCACTATGATTGGATGAGAGTTGGTGACGGTGTAGAATCGGTGATGTGTTGAATCGGGACTTTGGTGAATTTAGCTCGTGACAGTTGTGCCTGTGTAGAATCGGGGCAGTGCAAAGTATTGCCGTTGTGAATTTAGCTCGGGACATTTGTGCCTGTGTAGAATCGGGGCTGTGTAGAGTATTGCCGTTGTGCATTTGGCTCGTGACAGTTATGACTGTGTAGAATTGGGGTTGTGTTGAATTGAGGTATGTGTCGAGTTGGTGATGTGTTGAGTTGGTGAGGTGTTGAGTTGGTGATGTGTACAGTTGCTGTTGTGTTGAATCGAGGCATGTGTCGAATTGCCGTTGTGTAGAGTCAGTGGTGTTGAGTCGGTGATATGTAGAATCGGGTTCTGTAGAAACGACGTATTGCCCATACAACTCAAAAAATTCGAACGCCGGTAACTCAAGAACCGTTTTGTCTATCGAGTTTAAATTTGGCACACAGGTGGAGCAGCAGACTCTATTCAATTGTTGCAATTTTAGACAAAATCCATGGGAAAAATTAGACCTCCTGGCGATTTTAATTTTCTGAAAAAAAGGGCGTGGACGTTCTAACTTTCGTTAAATTTAGTCTATTTTGCTAAATAGTTGTTTATAACAGCAGGTGGACTCAATGTTGTTTGGTATTGAATTTAGCTTAAATCGGTAAAGTAGTTCAGATTTTATGGAATTTTTAATTTTTCAAGAAATTGATATCGCTCTATTGTAACTTTTGTAAAACTTGAGATACCGAGCTCAAATTTTGTATATAAATTAAAAAATATTCAACTATTATATATGTATAATTTAGTGACAAAGGATATGAAATTTTTGATTTTATGGAATGTTAAATTATTTAAAAAAATATACATTATCACATTTACTTTCGTAAACGCTCTAATAATAACGAAATAACGGAATAAGGAAATAAAAAAAGCGAATTCACAACATGTTTATTTATTTTATCTAATTAAAACAAGGATGCAAAGTAGAACTTTGCACATTACTTCCTCATTATTTTTCGCTTTTTACAAAGCTTCCTCTGTGAGAAAGCCAAAATTGATTAACATATTTCCTCATAGAAGTGGCTTCGTGAAATGCGAAAAATAATGAGGAAGCAATGTGCGAGCTTCTACTTTGCATCCTTGTTTATTTTCATTTTATTTTATTTTTATTTTGGCATTACAGAGAACATTGGTATTTTGATTCTAATTTTTATCTCAATTTAATTTGTATTGTAATATTAGTAGTAGTAGTAGTATCGTTTATTTCTTAGTATACCCTTGCGGGTTTTTACATTTACCCCATCCCATACATTTATCCCTTACATCTATGTCTATATTTCCTTTTCCAATTTTCTCACCAGCAGTTCTTTTACAAATTGCCGCTTCACTCATTTCCATTTCTCTTCACTCCTCCTCACTTATATTCGTTGCCATCCTTTCATACTCCGCTACATACTCACAAAGAGCCACTAAGGTAAATGTCCCCATTCCCGTCCATGCTCCCTCTGCCGACCACTTCGACGGAAATAATTATTTACACGAGTGCAGCGCAAAAATAACAACAATTGAGCATAGTACAATATTCCGAGGACCCTATGTGTGAGAGTATTGCAACGTAAAGAGTAAATACAATAACACAATCCAAGTTTTGTTCGTATTTCCAAACGCTTGTCGCGAACCCATCGTGTTCTTAACAGTGAGGTTAAGTTGCGTTGACCGCTTCAATAGTCCGTACTGCATCCGGAATTTGTAAAAATCGAATAATTTTTAGTTCAAACGATAGATTATGAGTTCAATTACTGATTCAGCTAAAAAAAGAGTTATAAATAATGTATTTTTCATTTTTTTTACGGTGATCGAAGTTAGGCACAACGAAATGCCTGGCTGCCCCCATTACCGTAAACGTTATTTAGGCAGTCAAAAAAATTTCTTTATTACAAGGTATACTTTCTCGGTGATAAAAAAGATTGATATAATTCAATTCTTACAGGATCGCTGCGAAGGACTTGGACTTTTTTCCCTCACTGATCAGAATTTTGAAATAATTCAATTTTTACAGCAAAATTTACAGCATCGCAAAAAAAAAGTGTATGTGGAGACGGAAATGTAACATAAGTTCCGAAAAACGAAGTTTTTTTATAATTATGCAATAAAAATATTAATAGTACAATCCCGGATCATGTTTATTTATTTTTAAAAAAATTTTATTACTCTTCGGGATCTCCGTTTCCCTAGTGGTCGAAAATGGGGTCATCGCTGATCGGGATTGGGAACAGCTGTGTCGGCAGAGGGGACACTAATAAGCATGAATTAATCAGCCTCTATCTGGCGAAATAATTGGCGGAATCGATTGAATAAACCAGTTTTAGAAAGAGAATTAACTGAATTTTACAGTGGTGCAAAAAAAATCTCCAAATTTAAATTCGTCACAACGAATAAAAGACATACATTTGTCTGGTTGGCCTTATAGGGTACGGGAATGGGGACATTTACCTTACTGGTTTCCCTCTTTTTAGCGCGTTATTTATTTTCCGATACATTGCATCTTCTCCCTCACTCAGTCCCCATTCTTTCAGACTATCTACCAAATTCTGCTTCATGGCTTTCTGAATTTCCCTGCACTGGCCTATGTGTGCTAATGTCTCCTCCTCTATCTTACATACCCGGCATTTAGTGTCCACATATTGTAATATTAATTAATATTTTTTTTATTTTTTCATTTTTCATTCTTCCATGGTATGGTTTCAATCGCCTTTTACCACCCTTCTCACCCTTACTCCTATCACTCCCTACCCGCACTAAACTAAGCTAACCTAACTTCTTGCGGCCGCAGCCGACTTATCTACACTGTACCGCATTCGCCATGGGCACGGGGAAACTGCGGAAAACCCGTACCGGTACAGATGGCCGCACGGAGAGAAAAGTCTGTGTGTAGCTAGTAGCTACGCGGGTTTCTGTTGTTAATTAACATAACTTGCGTACCGCGGTGACACAACGGCTTTATCAAAGTTGTTCCTATACACTTAGAAGCTTTTACAATGTATATTGTAATCTTTCCGATTTTGCTTTAGTACCATGCTCATTATTCCTATATTAATGTTTCCAACCGAAATTTTACTTATACGTATACGTATGACAGTATTCCCTTTTTATATAGGAACAATTAGTAATTTTTTCGTACTATTTTCAATATGATACTGGAATTAATTATTGAAGGATTTTCTATGCGTTCCCTTAAATGTATGTAAGGGAAGGAAGGGGAAATGTATTTAATATGCTTTGCAAGTTAGTGTATAAAAAATGTGAACATTTTTAAAGACGCCATTATATTTTGTAATTTAATTTTGTTTCTCTGACTGTTGTGTTGAAACTGCAACACGCTAGCCAAAGTAGGTCGATAAGTCAGAGTTGTAACTGATCTTATGCTATTCTAGATTCTTATGCTAGATCTTATGCTGATCTATACAACTCGACCAAAAATACAAATATTGGGCAGCTTCTCTGCCATGTCTTCGATGTCCCACGAAAGACACTTTTGGGCGAAAAGACTGCTCTTTATATGCACCGCCATAGATCTTTACGTTTACGAGAAAAGTCGTGGTTATTCGCCATCTAGCGGCTGAAAACTCACTAAATGTTCTCTGGGTTTGTTTACCATATAAATATGACATGTCAATTTTTCTTATGTTGTATAGTAATTACAACATTTCTTATATACTCTAGATTCACAGCTCTACTTATTTGTACTGTCGCTAGATGGCGAAGTCGTGTACCAATTCTCGCAAATGGAAGTGACTACGGAGGCGCATATAAGCGGGGAGGTTTCATGCCGATTCGTCCTGTGGCATTATACCGCAGGGCAATATATCGATTTTTTGTCGCTCTCTTCGGGTCGTTATAAAATAGTAACGACCCAGCGCTTTTGAAGAAAAGAAGGACTTTAAAAAAACCTCAAACAACAAACGTATGCTGTTAGGAAAATTTTACATATGTAGTGGATGAATATATTCGCGACGTCATCATTAATCATGTTCATATTTGCGAATCTAAAAAATCCGTACGTGTTGATAATCCCAAAGCAGAATAGGAAATTAGTACTAATCGACGGTAATAAGTCCCATGTAAATGAAGATTACTCTAATGTTTTCAGCTTTCAAAAAGATACAGATACAGATAGAAATAAGTCATTGTTGTAATCAAGCAAATTTGGGACGATTACTATACGTATCGTAAGCTGTAAATTGTTTATATGAGCTCTTACAATAGAGCCCATGTGTCACCGCCGTACAATATTTTCTGCGAGTGGCAGCTATATTCGCGGATCCATTTCTCTCCATGCGTATATTGTTCTGAGTTGCGGGTGTATACACGAAAGTTATTTTTACTTAAGTCCCATGTAGGAATGCCGATCTCTTGCCGTTCTTGGAGAACCGTCTGTGTCTTGGACCAGTATTAGCAGTCAACACTCGGTTATCAGGATATGCCCAAGCCTCAACAGGATAATGGGTCGTCAATGGGCCGGTCCCTAATCTAAGATTCGGCGCCAAACTATCGCCAAATATCAACCAAGCAACGAACCAACATTGGCTCAAGAAATAGTAGACATCTGTTGTGTATGCACCGAGGCCTCAGAAAAACTGACCTTCCGTTCACTGGTTGATGCGCCAGCCGGTGCACGGCTAAGCGGTCAGCCATCCAAGTTATGGCTGTAAACTTTGCTGCCGAACTCGTGGAACCGCCGAAGCCGCACATCGACCACACAGCCACCGGTGTCGGTTGTTAATATTAATTACAGTAGCCTCCCGCTAAGTGCTCGCCTACGGGGCTGTAGGGGTAAAAACGAGCACTTAGCGAGTTACCACCTCTCCGTAGAGATTCTGCGAGCTCGGGCCGCATTCGGCCGAAATCGGCCGGGCTCGGTAGAGAAACGTAGTCTTGGTGGGGGAACATTCACGCCTCCCGATCGAGGGGAAGGCGCCTCGGCGAGCACTTAGCGAGCGAGCACTTAGTGGGAGGCTACTGTAATATTAATTAATAAATGGGCTGTTAAATTTAACATTTTTAACGTGTCACCGGGATCTCTTTCGCCCCACCCAACAGCTCGACGACTCCCATCTTCTTGGCGTCTATTTTTTTTATATCGAGCATCGAATCAACTGCAAAATACGTTGGTTTTTCTGCAACAAAAAACAAATAAAATCTTTAAATTAAACATTAAATAAACCTGCAAAGTAAAACCTTGTCCGTTGCTTTCTCATTATTTTATAATCTTCACAAAGCCATCACCATTAGAAAGTTCATGAATTTTGATTGAGCAAACAATTTGGAATTTCAAAAAAATATCAATATTAAAAAATCAATAAACATATTTTATTCACCTTTTAGACGCATATATCCCTTGACCCTAACATGGTCACCTTTTTGAAACTGGTGATTATCGTCGTAATCGCCGATTCTCACCCTCAACATAAATTGGCCGTCCGTTATCGTTCCACTGCCGTATTTTTGTCCTGGGGCGTTATTTGGTTCCACTTCCCGGAAGGAAAGCCTCAAAAATCCTTCGACCTCTACGCATGAAAAACACTGTTTTAAACAAAAGATAGAATTTTAACCAACGACCGACCCTCAACTTTCCAAATATGAATTGCGATTTTTTGTTTTTCTTCCACATTAATAATGCATGTAGAATTCTTTTCAAATTTTTTTTAACGTCTTTTAAGTATAAATAATCAAAGCTGAACAAAAAACGCCTTTTTTTTTATTCTGAAATTTTTTTGAAAAATATTACGATACGCAACATTTTTATCTACAAGCCAAAGTGGAGAAAACATTTTTTCTATTTTTTTTTTAGTTTATGATGTTTTTTTATAAATCGATGTACACAAAATCTTTGTAAATGTTTAAAACTTCGATGGAAGGACTGTTATGAAAATAACCAATGATTGTGATTTCACTCCGAGCTCTATGAGCTATCTATTACGAATTTATAAGACATAGGGCGCATTTCATTCCAACTCAACCAATGGCTGAACCTCATCTAACTAAATATGGTCCACCATTATTTCAAAAATACAATCAATACCAAAAAAAAAAAAAAATACAGAAGAAATTATTTTTTCACTTTCGCTTGTAGATAAAAATTTAGATGTTTATCGTAGTAAAAAAAAAATTTTGGATTTGTAAATTGGGGCGCCCTTTGTTTAGCTTTAAATATTTATAATTGAAAAAATCCAATAAAAAAATTGGAAAAAATTCTATATGCATTTCTTTGTGTGGAAGAATAAAATAAAAAATCGCAAACCATATTTGGTTGGGTGAGGTTCAGCCGTTGGTCGAGTGCACCCTATGTGTAATATTTTTGTAATAGATAGCTAATAAAGCTTGATGTGAAATCACGACCATTAGTAATTTTCATAATATTTTCATAACAGTCTTTCCATCGAAGTTTTGAAAATTTTTAAAGATTTTGTGTAGATGAATTTATTTGAAAAAAACATCGTAAAATACAAAAAATAAAAACAACGGAAATAATGTTTTCTCTACTTTGGATTGTGGACCAAACATTTTGTTGTTCATCGCAGAATTTAAAAAAAAATCAGATTTAAAAAAAAATAATAGTTTTTTGTTTAGCTATAAATATTTATAATTAAAATACGACGTTAGAAAAAAAGCTGAAAAAATTTTACATGCATTTTTTATGTGGAAGAATAAAATTATGAAATTGCGAACCATATTTGGAAAGTTGAGGATCGGCCGTTGGGCGAGTTGGTATGGAATGCTCCATATAATTAATATATTTTTATTACGTGCATAAGTGTTGCTGAAGCCCACTTCGTTCAGTGAGCATGGATTCGCGACGAGGTCCAAAATGTTTATTCCTGTGTATTTTTCAATGTTCAACTCGAGGTTGATTGTCCCTTCAGTGGGATAATCGCCTTTCGGTACTCGCGCGTAAACTCCCTCGAGGTAGACTAACTGAAATGTTTATTTATTTATTTATTTATTTATTTATTTATTTATTTATTTATTTATTTATTTATTTATTTATTTATTTATTTATTTATTTATTTATTTATTTATTTATTTATTTATTTATTTATTTATTTATTTATTTATTTATTTATTTATTTATTTATTTATTTATTTATTTATTTATTTATTTATTTATTTATTTATTTATTTATTTATTTATTTATTTATTTATTTATTTATTTATTTATTTATTTATTTATTTATTTATTTATTTATTTATTTATTTATTTATTTATTTATTTATTTATTTATTTATTTATTTATTTATTTATTTATTTATTTATTTATTTATTTATTTATTTATTTATTTATTTATTTATTTATTTATTTATTTATTTATTTATTTATTTATTTATTTATTTATTTATTTATTTATTTATTTATTTATTTATTTATTTATTTATTTATTTATTTATTTATTTATTTATTTATTTATTTATTTATTTATTTATTTATTTATTTATTTATTTATTTATTTATTTATTTATTTATTTATTTATTTATTTATTTATTTATTTATTTATTTATTTATTTATTTATTTATTTATTTATTTATTTATTTATTTATTTATTTATTTATTTATTTATTTATTTATTTATTTATTTATTTATTTATTTATTTATTTATTTATTTATTTATTTATTTATTTATTTATTTATTTATTTATTTATTTATTTATTTATTTATTTATTTATTTATTTATTTATTTATTTATTTATTTATTTATTTATTTATTTATTTATTTATTTATTTATTTATTTATTTATTTATTTATTTATTTATTTATTTATTTATTTATTTATTTATTTATTTATTTATTTATTTATTTATTTATTTATTTATTTATTTATTTATTTATTTATTTATTTATTTATTTATTTATTTATTTATTTATTTATTTATTTATTTATTTATTTATTTATTTATTTATTTATTTATTTATTTATTTATTTATTTATTTATTTATTTATTTATTTATTTATTTATTTATTTATTTATTTATTTATTTATTTATTTACCATTCTATTGCGAATTTTCTCGGCCTTCTTGACTTGCTCATTCCATGCTGTAACTTGTACGCGTTCCCCGTCTCCATTGTTGATGACGAATGTGAAGAGAAGTAGATTACTAGTTCCTACTTTCCTCGTTGGTTTAACATTTTCCGCATAGCCTACGATCTCGCTGCAACGGTAAAAAAAAATTGGATGACAATTTTTGTTACAGACTGATTAGTTTCACATAATCTTAGGCGAATAATGTGAAAAATATATATATATATACATTTTCTCTTGCATCATTTGTGACGTGAAATAATGTTATAATAATATATTACGTACACTCGTTTTTGTAACGAGTTCATTTTACATCATTTCACGTCACAAGGTGCGAAGATGCGTAAAATGACCATTTTCGTACCGAGCAAAATAAAATAAAATAGACTGAAAACTTACATCGTATTATCCCAGGGTTGAAATGCTCTCATCGTCTCGCTCGACGTGCACGGAATGTAATGTGCGGTGTGAATTACGTCTAGTGCTTTTGGATCACAGATTGGCGTATCGTTGCCAGAAAATTTAATTAATTTCATTATAAATTTCGTTGTCGATATACACAATACAATTCGAAACGTTGTGTCATTCACAAAGATTCGGATGTGACGGGAAAAAAGGATGCGAAGTAGAATCTTGCACATTGCTTCCGGATTATTTTTCGCTTTTTGCAAAGCTACCGCTATGAGGAAGTATGCTAATTAATTTTGGCTTCCTCTTAGAGGAAGCTTTGTAAAAAGCAAAAAATAATGAGAAAGCATGTTGGAAAATTCTACTTTGCAGGCTTGTTTTAGCTCAAAAGACATTTTACTAACACTTCGAAGTGTCAAAAAATTCAAATGAATTTTTTAAATAATTAAAAATTCCATAAAATCATCATTTTTAACTGTTTGTCACTAAAATATATATGGGTCATTCCACGGGATTTCGCACAAAAAAAAACCCGACCGACTCCAATTTTCGCCTAATTTTTTTATATTGTTGACTATGTCAAACGGAGCATCTGTGAATTTTTTGAGAATTTTATTCTTATATTTCGACGAGCCATAAAATAAAAGGTGAAAAAAATGAAAAAAATTCTGACGTCAAGTGGAATAATGATATCGACAAAAATAACTAGGTCAAAATTTTCGTAATTCAACACAGTTTACGGCAAAAATAATCAAAATAAAAAATAAACATAACTTCTATTTTATTTATGTCTTTTACCAAGAAAAGGTACCATTTCGCTAATTTGGCCCCCTCCGATTTCAATACAAAAAATCACGAATATACTACATGGAGTCCCAAACATTTTGAGCATAAGCCCAAGATGGAGAACGCATTTTACCCATTTTTAAAAAAATATTTCGGGTAATTGATTTTTTTAATTTTCTTCCAATCTTCTGCGTATTTTTTTATGTAATTGGTAATATTAAAAGGAGCTTATGTGATTTTTTTCATAATTTTATATGTAGATGTATTCGATTCATTAAATGTAATCGAATTACAAATTTTAAAAATTGTATTTTCGTTGCGTCTTTTACAAAAAAAGGTCCCATTTCACTTATATGGACCTCTCCGATTAAGTTAAAAAAAATAACAAAATTACTATACGCCTCAGGCGAATCTCGCGACGCCAGCGCTCGAGCGGCCACTGAGTGAGTAAGAAAGCGATCAGCTGATCGCTTTCTCTTTTTAAAATTTTTAAAATTCTACATATAAAATTATGAAAAAAATCACATAAGCTCCTTTTAATATTACCAATTACATAAAAAAATACGCAGAAGATTGGAAGAAAATTTAAAAAATCAATTACACGAAATATTTTTTTTTAAATGGGTGAAATGCGTTCTCCGTCTTGGGCTTGTGCTTAAAATGTTTGGGACTCCATGTAGTATATTCGTGATTTTTTGTATTGAAATCGGAGGGGGCCAAATTAGCGAAATGGTACCTTTTCTTGGTAGAAGACATAAATAAAATAGAAGTTATGTTTATTTTTTATTTTGATTATTTTTACCGTAAACTGTGTTGAATTACGAAAATTTTGACCTAGTTATTTTTGTCGATATCATTATTCCACTTGACGTCAGAATTTTTTTCATTTTTTTCACCTTTTATTTTATGGCACGTCGAAATATAAGAATAAAATTCTCAAAAAATTCACAGATGCTCCGTTTGACATAGTCAACAATATAAAAAAATTAGGCGAAAATTGGAGTCGGTCGGGTTTTTTTTTGTGCGAAATCCCGTGGAATGACCCATATGTATCATGACTGAATACTATTTTGGTTATCCTATATTAAAAAGATCATGGATGAAAAATGCGAAATTCATTGTTAGCGATTTATTCGTACTCTGATTGGTCGCCGGTGTCGTCAGACACACTAGGATCGGGACCATGTTCATGCATTGAAATTTTTTGTTTATGTCAAATGTCAAAACTTATACGAAAAGGCTTAAGCGCCCGTGTCCGCTAACCCTAGTATACTAAATTTGGGCTTGATATTTCAAGTTTTGCTGAAGTTAATGCGATAAAATTTTTTTTAAAATAATTCGAAATTAAATACTTCATAATTAAATATTATTCTGTTCATATTTTTAATTTCTGATTAATACTTTGTGTTTTGCCGAAGTTAATGCGATACCGTTATTTTTTTAAATATTTCGGAATGCCATAAAATCACAATTTTTATATCGTTTGCCACTAAATTATATATTTATCATGGCCGAATATTATTCTGTTCACATACTAAATTTGCGGTTGATATCACAGATAATATTATGGATAAATTAATGCCATAAAGCCATTTTTTTTAAATTCAAAATTTCATAAAATCTGAATCCCTTTACCGATTCTAGCCAAATTTAATATCAAACAACATCAAGTGTACATGCTTTTATAAAGAACTATTAAGTATTACAGATTTATTTTTACGGAAGTTAGAGCGACCACACCCTTTTTCAAAAAATTCCAAAGGAGGAAAATTTAATTTCGCGTGGATTTTACC
This sequence comes from Ephialtes manifestator, assembly GCA_963970395.1. Classification (NCBI taxonomy): domain Eukaryota; kingdom Metazoa; phylum Arthropoda; class Insecta; order Hymenoptera; family Ichneumonidae; genus Ephialtes; species Ephialtes manifestator. Next base: position 4,143,470 of record OZ019968.1, on the reverse strand, counting down.
TGTGTGCCCAGGGGCGGTTTAACGGTGCAAGAACCCTAGGTCCAGAGATCCGAGGGGGCGCCCCCTTCGTTCTATAAAAAATCTTAACGCAACGATTTTTTTTCTCGATTTTACAACAATGTTAAAAAAAGGATGCAAAGTAGAACCTTGCACATTGTTTCCCCATTATTTTTCGCGTTTTACAAAGCTACCTCTATGAGGAAGTATGTTATTCAATTTTTGGCTTCCTCATAGAGGAAGCTTTGTAAAACGCGAAAAATAATGAGAAAGCAATGTGCAACGTTTTACTTTGCATCCTTGTTTTAATTAGATAAATATACATGTTGTGGATACGCTTTTTCTATTTCGTTATTACGTTATTTCGTGATTATTAGAGCGTTTCCGAAAGTGAATGTGATAATGTATATTTTTTAAAATAATTCAACATTCCATAAAATCAAAAATTTCATACCGTCCGTCACTAAATTATACATATATAATGGCTGAATATTGTTTCATTTATATACAAAATTGGAGCTCGCTATCTTACGTTTTGCAAAAGTTACAATAGAGCGATAATGTCAATTTTTCGAAAAATTCAAAACATCATAAAATTTTTACGATTCAACCGATCTTAACCAAATTCAATTGCGATCACCGGCGTATGAAAGCTCACATTCATACCAATTTTAAGATCGATATCTCGAAAATTGAAAGAGTTATCGCGTAAACAGACATTTTTCAAAAAATTAAAAAACGCGTAATAATTTAACGATGAAGTGGATTTTAACAAAAATCTGTATGAACGATGAGGCTTGATCCCTCTATCTATGGTCCAAATTTCAGCTTGATATCTCAAGGCATTCCCGAGTTATAAAGGTTTACATTTTTCGATCGTGTAACACACACACACACACACACACACATACAGACATTTTTTCTAAATCGCTTTTCTCGACGTTTTGGCCCATTCTGAGTGTACTGACATGAAAATCTCGAAAAAAAAAAAATTTCATGAAAACAAAGCTTCCTCTATGAGGAAGCAAAATTGGAAAAAAAAAGTTCAGTCGCTTGCGCCCCCCAGACTACGGTCTCCTAGGCGTGGGCCTACACCGAGAGAAAAGATCAAGAGACGCGGTAGCGTCTCGAGACAAGTACATTTACCGTATTACCGACAACGACCGACTTTACCGACGACGACGATGAGACGCGCCAAGACTATTATACTCGAACCAACTCGTTTTCGGTCACTTTCAAGATCTTTTTTAGTATTCTTAAAATATATACAAAATAAATATGTTTTTTAGGGACATGCAAATTATGTTTTTTTTACGGGCCGTCGATTGCGACCAAAATCAGGTTTATAGGGATCCGCGAACCAAAGATATACCCTTTTTTTTTCAGCGATGCCAAAAAATTATTCAGTCGTCGTCGTCATCGCACACAACATGGCGGCGTCCACTAGCGGACGCCGCCATATTGTGTGCGATGTGCAAGCAGTCGTCGCTACAGACGTACAGACGTGCGTTCGTATGGAGTCACGGATCGCTCTCTCTCTCTCTCTCTCTCTCTCTCTCTCTCTCTCTCTCTCTCTCTCTCTCTCTCTCTCTCTCTCTCTCTCTCTGGCTATTTCTAAATTTAAGGCAGATTTAACGTAATTTTTCAGAGAATGCGCGGAAGTATGGCAGAAATATGGTAGGAAAATGGGCTAAGCTACTGGCTCCTCATTACTCGAAGAATTTCTTCATGAGAATTGAAACTCGAAAGTGAGGTTAGTGTGAGAGACAACAAGTGCACAGGCGCGCCACATTTAAAATGATAATTGTTTCTTGAAAGAATTAGGACGCATTAGTGCAAAATAAACAATATTTATTTAGATTTAGAATTTATTATAATAGGAATATTTATTTTATAATATTAGAAACAATTATAATGTATAAAACTTTTTTAGTCGATGCAACTTGCAATTTTTATTCAGTAAAATTCTACCCATATGTTTTTACCGGTGTTGGTAATAATAATCATTCTTGATCGTCGTCAATAGTTTATCAATCAAGAAAAAACTATTAGATAAAGGGTATATTTATAAGTATTGGTGATTAACTATTTCACGATAAGTTGGAAAGTACCTAGATTAAATCGACATACAGACCTTGCAAAAAGTAAACAAATCCCAAAAAAAAACACCTCTGGTGTATAAACCGGAGACAAGTACATTTACGTCGGCAGATGTAGCTATTCATACGGACAGTTGCGAAATGATGAATTTATAAAAGTAAAACCCATATTTCGCAAAAAGTCGACAAATAATCAAACGCCTCACACCGCCAAGTAAACTCGAAAATAAATAATGATAGTAGCAGTAAATTATTATATAACTCAAAGTTGCATGAGTCAATTTATAAAAAAATTACTTGTTCGGCCTATAGTATCGACTGTTGGCGTTGGCGGTCGATAAAACAGTTATGTACGTAGGGCAGTTTTCATGTCAATTCGATAAGTTGAACGGCCGGACAAGTAATTTTTTTATAAATTGACTCATGCAACTTTGAGTTATATAATAATTTACTGCTACTATCATTATTTATTTTCGAGTTTACTTGGCGGTGTGAGGCGTTTGATTATTTGTCGACTTTTTGCGAAATATGGGTTTTACTTTTATAAATTCATCATTTCGCAACTGTCCGTATGAATAGCTACATCTGCCGACGTAAATGTACTTGTCTCCGGTTTATACACCAGAGGTGTTTTTTTTTTGGGATTTCATTGACGGCAAAGAAATGGGTGGATTGATTTTTTTTTTCATTGATTTCAATGAAATAGTGCATTTGAATTTCAAAGAGAACATTTCATTACCTGTAAATAAAGATTTACTTAGTGAGCATATAATAAAGAAACAGTTCCATTGTTTTAAGGAGACGTTTTCATTGGTTCAAAGAAACGTTTTCATTGATCTCTCCCTCGCACCTAACTTCACTTTTTTGTTTTCCGGTTCTCCCGAACGAACGGCTTCAAGTTTCGAGGAGCCAGAAGCTTAGTCTATTTCTCCCGTACTTCCTTACGTACTCACAAAATTTGAGCTTTATATGCCGCGTACTTCAGGAGAAAATAGGTTTCGAAGTTTCGAGTTGGTAAGAAGAAGGTTTTATTGAATCAGAGACGATATCTTTGAAATCAATGAAAAAGGTTCATTGGTTTAAAGAAATGTTTCTTCGAATCAATGTCACTACTTTTCATTGAGTTTGAGATCATTCAAAGAAAAGATAATATTGAAATTCAAGTATTTCATTTCATTGGCAAAGATTTCCATGAATCAATGAAACTTTTTCTCTCGGTGTAGTCGGCCTAGCCGTTAAACCGCCCATGTGTGTGCCAAATTTAAGCTTGATAGACAAAACGGTTCTTGAGTTATCGGCGTTTGAATTTTTGAAGTTATACACACACACAAACATACATACGGACATTTTTTCTAGACCACTTTTCTGGCCGTTTTGAACCGTTCTGAGTGTCCTGACATAAAAATCTCGAAAACATTATTTTATTTTCACGAAAACAAAGTTTCCTCTATGAGGGAGCAAAACAATTAGCAATTGTAATTTTACTCACTTTCTTCCCCCATATGGGGCATTCCAGCATTACCTGGGTTACCCTCAGCCATCTGTTCTGTTCTTCTCGTACGTGATTTATTGGGGAATTATTTGCTGACCGAATGGCAGCGCCTTTATGCGTAAAATATTTAACGCAACGCAACAACTACAAACAGGACCAATTACTCGACTGTCTAGATGGGATAGGCAATGCGTCTATATAACTGCACTGTTCAGATGGTGATAACGCGATCCAGGGCAACAGAGTAATCGGTTCTGCTTCCAATTATCTGCTATGCGTTGCGCTGAAAAAATTAAGGTTTTATATAGATTATTGTCTATATAACTACATTATCTAGATAGTGATTGCGCGATCAAGGGCAACTGAGTCATCGGTCTTTATCACCGTATGTAACTCATGGGTGAGAGTCAATCTCTTCTGGTTTCCACATACACGAGGCTCTGTAAAAAGCGAAAAATAATGAGCAAGCAATTTGCAAGGTTCTACTTTGCATCCTTGTTTTATGAGATCTTACGTGAGTTATAGCAAAACATAAATTTTTCGAAAAATTCGAAATTCCATTAAAACCAAACCTATTTATAGATTCATCCCAAATTCAATACGGATCCTCCTTTAGCATGGCTTTATTTGTGAAAATTTATTTAACTCGATAGCTACACATTTGCGGAAGCTAGAGAAGCTACAAACATTTTTCGAAAAATTCAAAATTGAATAAAAAATCTTATGTTTGAATTTAAAAAAAAATGATCACAAATAAAGGGTTCTAACTGCCCCACGAGTGTGCCAAATTTCAGATCGATTGATAAAGCCGTTCATTAGGTATCTAAGTTTGAATTTTCTATGCCGGCCACACACATACACACACAAATTTTTTTCTAAACCACTTTTCCCAACGTTTTAGGTGATTCTGAGTATCCTGACATGAAAATGTCGAGAAAAAAAATGTTTCACGAAACCAAAGCTTCCTCTATGTGGAAGCAAAAAAAAAGAAAGAAACGTGTTTGCCCAAAATCTTTGCCCCACTTTTCCCATTCTTCAACGACTTTAGAAAAGATTCTCAGTCATTCCCAAGAAAAAATTTTCTCAGGGTAACGAAACCTAATCAGCGGTTACTAATCAAAGTTTCCTGCCACACAAGAAGAGAGACAGATAAAGATAAAAAGAAAATTTGTTTAAACTTGACTGCACAAAAAAGAAATACATTTTAACGTTCTCGTCGCGGTTCACAGGAGCACAAGTACGTGAAAGCTAAAACGGTAGATAAAAAAAAAACGAAAAAAAAATCCAAGGCCGTTCGTTCGCTTTTAACGTTTTAAAATTCGTCAAATATTTGTCAGCTCCGAATGTCATGTGTGGGCAGGATTCCATTTACCTATCTGTCTACCTGTTCCTGACCAGGTAACCGCAACGGTTATGGTATTGTAATATATGAATATGTACACATATACAAAGC